>KV010138.1:139820-155092 GCA_001598015.1 Dorcoceras hygrometricum | reverse complement strand
ACAATGTTCCCTACCAATGAAACATGGTACTTCGCATCGCAGATACTAGTCTCGAACTCGGACGGCCTTATCCTCATTTCGACGGCCCAATCGACTAAGAACATGTTCAGAATACACAGTGACTATTAGATGTGTTTCATGATAGCCGTCATACCCACTATCACATCTAACATACACTTTAGTGTATTCTAGGTCTTTACTCAACGCAATTGTTAATCATTATACACACAATGAAAGTAAAGAATGCCATGTGGATAAATGCGAATATCATATATAAAGATTGTCATATACAAGAGTCTATAAACCCACACGCCACAAGTTGGCTAGTTGGGCATCTACTCTAACTGTTGGGGATCCGGATCCGCCCCCCGGCGAGGCTACGGAAGAACAAAGAAATACAGCCGGGAGATGATCAATACGAAAAATCAATAACAATTATCGACATTCATAGGGTGTTTAAAACCACTACCTTGCTGGCACTTGTGCCTGGCTCCAACCATAGTTATAATAATGTCGGCTCTTCTCGGTAGATTGCGGTAGATATCGCCAATCCGGTCCACGACCAGAAACAAGACTCCTACGTCATCCAGCACTAGAAGGACTGACGAGATCAGCACGAACGGATTCTCCTCGTCGAATTGGCCGGAAACGATTTTCCGGCGAAGACGGGCGGCGGCGGCATTTGAGAGAGGAGGGGGCGGCGGCTCTTTAGTGCTTAGGGTTAGGGTTTGTAATCATGTGTGTTTAGGTTAAGTCATAATTCTATATTAAATAGAATAGGTGATGGATTTGGATCCGGCCCAACGGGCCCGGGTCCAACGGATGAACATTCGTTTCATCTCCATCACCGAGACTTCACCGTAACTCCGATCGCCGATCAGATCGGACCGATCGACTCAGTTTCCGAAACTGAATATTATGATCTTACATCTTGGAGATTGAATAGTGACATCGCGAGTGTAACTAGGTAAACACATTTACCTAAAACACTTTCTAGTACTCTGGCCAGAGATTTATACACTATTAGGATATCCACGCATGTCTGCGAGCGGTGAATCCTCGACAACGATTCATCGACTCCTACATGCATCGGGGTCTCACCCAATCTCGACGCCTTATGACCCCAAGTGAGTCGGCAAACGGGTCAAAGTGAGACGCCTATCATGTAGAGTCTCAATGACGTTTCGAGTCGTGAGGACTAATCAGTACAACCAAGACCTCGGACTTTTCCACTCGACAAATGGTAACCACTTGGAAAGTCCGAATGAGGGTAGTTCGATAGATCACCAGGTCACTATCTATCTGCATGCTCAGAACATCACAATGTTCCCTACCAATGAAACATGGTACTTTGCATCGCAGATACTAGTCTCGAACTCGGAGGGCCTTATCCTCATTTCGACGGCCCAATCGACTAGGAACAGGTTCATAATACACAGCGACTATTAGATGTGTTTCATGATAGCCGTCATACCCACTATCACATCTAACATACCTTCAGTGCATTCTAGGTCTTTACTCAACGCAATTGTAAATCATTACACACATAATGAAAGTAAAGAACGCCATATAAAAGAATGCGAATATCATATATAAAGACTGTTTCATACAAGAGTCTATAAACCCACACGCCATAAGTTGGCTAGTTGGACATCTATTCTAACACTAACACGACTAACAACTACCTATTACATAGCGTCAAGTTCCGATATTACCATTCACCGGAAGATGAACAATCCTAAACATACGGGAAATAAAACTCGAACTTCTCAGGGCGTAGTACTGGTTCTGACGAAACTCTTGCCTAACAAATCCTGGAACTAATCTTTTAATCCTTTCATTTTTCTTAAGGGCAATCTATACAAAGGCTTAAAAATTGAAACAGCTTCTGGTATCAAATTAATAGTAAACTCTAACTCAAAGGGATCTAAACACAGTACTCTACTTCTATTTCTTCTAAGTTAGATATCAATTTCTTAACAAACCTATCTGATACAAAATACAAGTTGACCAGAATCTAACAATGCTAATGTAAACATATTGGCAACAAAATCTTACCCATCGCCGCCGAGGTATCTGCTGGGGTTTCTTCAGCTGTCATTATGTAAGCTCTACTAGTGATAAGTGGTCGCTTCTGGGAACACTCCCTAGACATATGGCCTGGCTTGCCACAAGTATAACACACTCTCTGGCCAAAAAGACACTGGCCTGAATGGTTTTTTTTACAGGTTGGACATGGAGGCCTAATTCCTGAATTAGGGACAGCAAAGATAGGCTGTACAACTAATGGTCCTTTTTCTTGAGACTCCTGCTGGTTATTATTTGGTTTCTTATTTTGCCTACGGTCCTTTTGTTGAAAAGCTTGTCTTTTCAATTGTCTCTATTCTTCAATTACTTTCCAATCTTGTTCTGCCCGTAGGGCCTTATTCACAGCTGATCTATAATCTACGGGTTCTGCCAATCTAACATCATGCCTAATCATCGGCTTCAACCCATCAACAAAATGTTGTAGCTTAATATCTGCATTTGTCCCAATTAAAGGAACAAAATAACAACCTCTCTCAAACTTACGGATATAATCCCGCATAGACATCTCTCCCTGCTTAAGAGTTAAAAACTCACTACGCAACTGGTGTCTTACATCTACCGTAAAGTATTGTTCATAAAATACTCTCTTAAACTCTTCCCAAGTAAGAATTTTCAAGTGTACTGTTAACTTGGCTCCTTCCCACCATATCATGGCATCTCCTCTCAGCATGTAAATCGCACACCGAGGCCTTTCTTGTTCAGTCAGTTGCAAATAGTCAAAAATCACCTCTATGGATTTGATCCAAGTCTCTGCTATAAGAGGATCGGTAGTACCAGAAAATTCCTGAGGTCTCTGTCTTCTAAACCTCTCTTGTGTATTTTCACGACTAACTATTCTTCCTGAGGTTTGACCATTCCCATTAATGTTTTGGTCAACTAGGCGCTCTAACAGCTGAGCCATGGTATTGAGGACGGGGTTCACTCCATCAGACTCACTATCTGCTTCTGTAAAACTTCTTCTTCCTCTACCTCTTCTTGACATATCTGTAAGGGTAGCCCAAATCCACCACAATTCTATATGAGAGATTACTTTATGCTAAAACATGAATTTAAAACTCACAGATTTAGAAGCGGTTGGAGAGAGCTGTTCAGACGGGAAGTATGTTTATCTCAAGGACCATGCTCTGATACCAACTGTAACGACCGGACTTTTGTCAAAAGAAATTTAGAAATTTGGGGTTCGAATTGAAAGACCCAAAAATTTCAATCTTAATAAACATAAAAGTCGTTACTAAAATTCTGGACTAAATTGCGAATAAACACAATTCATTGCTGCTGAAATGCGAAACAAAGGAAACAATGATGTGAGCGGAAGTAATACCAAATTTTGATAAACACTTCTCATATCAAGTGAAGAAAATCAGCTGGAAGGGTAAACAAAACACTGAACTAAATCCTCAGCTGATCACAAAAACACACGCGGAACTGATATAACAGCTGATAAGAATGCGAATGAACTTGCATATATCTTTACACAAAAAGTTCATACAGATTTCTACAAAAATGAGGAACTAGAAATCTGTTAACATACAAAACCATAACTCAAGTTCTGTACATCAAAATCAAAAAGGAACAACGAAAGATGTCCACGATAAACACCACTGTCCAGCCAGCCACTCTCCATCCAGCTCCTACTGCTCAATACCTGCACTCAATGAAAACTAGTGAGCCGAAGGCTCAGCAGGTAAAATCTGGAATAGCAAAATCATGCAATAGAACTGATACTGTAACTGGAATCTGAAAGCTGAATACATAACTGAAATCTGAATACGCTTTGGAATAAACAAGCGCAAGATATAACTGAGAATTCTGATAGAAACTGAAAGCATAAAACATAATCAAATTCTGAAAACATTTTCTTTAAACATTTCTACAGAGCTGTGATTAGAATCACACTTATGCTCTTCATTCATTTTCTGGAAAATTATGACTACACTTTAAACATTTGGTCCAATTCGTTTGATCAAACTCCTGATATCAGTCTCTTAGCACTATGGCTCATGGTTGAAGGGGTATACAGATCCGTCAATCAGTAATTCTTATCCTTCCTGGTTGAAAGGGCACACGGTTCGTCAGCCGCGCACTCACCCTTCTTCTGGGGACCCTCTTTATTGTCATAACTTAAAATATTTTCTAAAACATCGTTCTGCTCTTTCTTTTCTTTCTAAAATCTGTTTTCTTTCTCTCTTGTACGAATTACTGGTTTTCTCTTGTCCAATGATGTTCTAGAACTTCAAGGGATTTCTCTGTAAAACTTGTGAAGATGAAAACTGAATAAAAGCTCTCAAATCTTGTTCAATTGAATCGAATAATCTTTTGAACTGAAACGGAAATGAATAAGAAATCAAATTCTGAAATTTCGTTATCTGTTGAAGAAAACGAAGAATGAACAGTAACCAGCTGTAATGAATAGTACCAGTCGCAAGACTAATACCAGCTGCAATGAATAGTACCAGTCGCAAGACTAATACCAGCTGCAATGATCAGTACTTAGAAACAAATAAAGCAACTGCTGAAATTTTGACAATAAAATGCATCTGCTGATGAACAGTGAACTGCTGGAAATTCACTAGGAAATGCGTCTGCTGAATTTTGAAAGACAACGCAACTGCTGAATTCTAACAAAGGAATGCAGCTGCTGAATTAGTTCAATAAGAATGCACCTGCTGGTGTTAACAAAGAAATACACCTGCTGGTTTTAGCAAAAGAAATTCACCTGCTGGTGTTAACAAAGAAATATACCTGCTGGTTTTACGATAACAATGCAGCTGCTGATTTTCAACGAAGAAGTGCAACTGCTTATTTTAACAAGGAAAGATGCACCTGCTGATGAACAGTGCATCTGCTGATTTTATAAAAACCTCATCTGCTGAATACCAATAGCTGATGAACAAACTATCAGCTGATGAACAAACTATCAGCTGATGAACAACTATCAGCTGATGAACAAACTGTCAGCTGATGAACAATAAAATATGCAACATCTGAACATGAAATAGTGCGACTGCTGGTCGCAACTACTGAACTCAAACAATGCGACAGCTGAAATCTATACTTAGAATATTGTCAACAAAGAAATATCAGTCGTGGTATAAGAACCAGATTTCAGACTTAACCAGGTGAATGACGATGGCTTTCCTTTGTCTGAAGAATTCAAAATATCTAAAGAAATTTCTGGAAATGATCGAATAAGCTACTTGTAAGCTACTTCGATGGAATTTCTGAAGAAAACTCAAGAATCTACTGGATGAACATCACCAAACCATTTTCTAAAACATCTCTTTGGATCAAAATACAGTAAAACGCAATCTTCATAAAAACAGAGCATGAACTTTCTGGTTTTGAAGAACAGCCGAAGCCATCTTCCTTTCTTTAAAATCTCATATAATCATGCAAACAGAATTGAATATATGCTTTCACTGAGTGATCAAGAAACAGAGTTTACTTGCCTGGTATCTTTAACACAATAACAGCAAAAATCCAGTAAACTTCTACGCACCGCCTGTTTCCTTTAAAATTCTTTGAAAGAACTTTGCTACTTCTTCAGAGAGAACACCGCTTAAAATGATTTGATTTGAAAGTAATGATGCATGAAGCATCTTAACATCCTATTTATATGAGTTTATAATGTCTAAAGAAAGGAAACACGTATAATCAATATGCCAAATTCACTATAAGCGTGCTCTGTTTTTAATGTAAAAAGATGCATATAGAATCCGAGCAATTTTAGTTAAAACAAAGGATTCACTTGGCTTGCAGAAATCACTAGACATCTATTGTGATTGTATTCTAACATTTAGAATTTTAACCCATAATCAAATGAAGGTTGATCATTGCGCAAAAGACGAAATCTGTACGCACACATAAATCATGAAATCAGGTATTTAGCCTTTAACTAAAGAAAAGCTAAACAATGTAAAGGCAGAAATCTGAAACTCGATCAATTCAAGAATCGAATAAAATAGCATTGTAATCCCTCAATCTCATATCTTTCTAATTGTGGACTTCTAAAAGATCTGGTCGTTACAGAATATCATATATAAAGACTGTCATATACAAGAGTCTATAAACCCACACGCCACAAGTTGGCTAGTTGGGCATCTACTCTAACACGCTCAACTCTCTAAAGAATAAATCTCACACACTGGAAAAATGCTTCTACAAAAGCTGATTAGAACTCAGCAGTCGACGCTCGTTGTAAGCTCCTCTCTAATGGTGGTCGACTGCTTCGTTCCTCTATTTTTCTTCCCTCTGTTTTTGCACTGTGCTTCATTCCTTATGGATTGATCTCATTGTGTTCTTCAAAATCTTCGTATATATTGCTTCTCTCCAAATATGGCAGTTAGACAGTAGATTCAAATCCCTTCCGCGTTTGTCAAGGCCAATTTTTCTTCTTACCAAATTGGTGCAATCATCCTCTGTATATTGTACTATTTCCCAGAATAGTACAAATCTTGTCCCCTTGATTTAAGGCATTTGCACACTCAATTTCAGCCATTGATTCTTTCCATTTTGATTTAATGTTCCAGCAGCTGATCGCTTCTTAATGTTCTGCATCTGAGTTGTTTATCAGCTGATGCGACAATTCTCCTTACGATCCAGCTGATAAACCACTGCTCCTTATTTGATCAACTGCTCCTCGTGTAATCAATGTCTGACAACAGCTTTTCTTCATTGCAACAACTGATGCATCTTCGTTGATGCGCAACAGCTGTTTCATTATATGTTCGCTCAGCTGTTGTTTCATCTTCAACTAATTCGTTCCAACAGCTGATTGTTTTCTTCGTTATAACACTTCGCTCAACAGCTGTTCACTCAGCTGTTGGTTTTCTTCGTATCGCTCATCAGCTGTTGGTTCTGTATATGCTTCAGTTGATCGTTCTCATCTGCTCCAGCTGATATCTGCTTCATCTTTTGTTCGTCGTTCCAACAGCTGATTCACCTCTATTGATCAATATCTGATATGGATTGTCTTTACTGCTGAACATACTTCTGTTCACTGCTGAATAACTGTAGCTCACTGCTGAACGTACTGTAGCTCACTGCTGAATCTACTGTAGCTTACTGCCGAATCGTTCTCTTCAGTTCATAGCCGGATAACTGTTCTTTGTTCAACTGCTGATTCTGCTGACGTCAAGGTTGCTGATCCACCTGTTGTATCAACTGCTGGTCTTGACTTCTGTTTGCAACAGCTGATTGCTTGCAACTGATGAATGCTTGCAACAGCTGATTGCATCTTCTGTTTTAGCGCTACGGCTGATACATCTTTTCTTCACAACTGAAACAGTGAGTACAGCTGGACTCCTCGTAAGAATCTCTGTCCACGCTGGGACTCCACGTAACAGATTTCTGAAGTCTTATTCCAGCTCTTCTTTAGATCTCTTCTGTTAAACCTGTACACTACGTAGAAATGTTAGAAACACGATAACAGGTTTTGTGTAATTCAAAACTCAGATCTGGATCTGTTATTCAGTTCCATCAATCACAGAGGCACGTAAAATAATCACATAAGCCACAGAGTCAATTAAAATCAAATCTAAACTCTGTGCCTAGACTCAGTAGTGATAGAAAAATATTGAGCTTATCCCAATTTAAGATCTGATACCAAAAATGTCAGGCCTCGTGCTAATCAACAAAGATTAACAGCACAAATAAACACATAATCGTGGAAGCATAAAAATAGGACTTAAATTTTTTTCAAATATTTGGGCCCGAACAATAAACATTCGTTCAAAATATTCATACTCAAAATAGGATTTAACTCAAAATCCAACAACTAAGAAACTCAAATAACAGATCCCCAAATACATAAAAACTCAAGGCATCCCCTGGTTTATTACATAATCAAATACAACTGGGAATCTAACGAAATGGGGATCGACCAGCTGGCACTCCGCTCTGTCCAGCCTGGTTATCTGAAGAACCTGCAATGGGCAACACAGACCAAAGCAATCCAAAAAAAGGAAAAGAATACGAGGTCAAACCTCAGTACGAAGAGCACTAAGTAAACAGAAAATCATAAACATGCAGTATTCTAAGTCATGAAATGCATGTGGCTATCAAAGAATCGATCATCTAGGCCAACGAGTCAGCTGGAAAATCGGGTGAGCCTCTATACCATGCACAGCCCATCAGCTGGTGGAAATCATCGGTCCGTGATATTCAGGTCTGGCCACTCAATAAACCATCACAGCTTGGTGGTATTCAGACACGACAAATCAGTCGATCACCACTCCGATGATAGCATTGTTCCTTTCAGGCTCACACATCTGCCGGCCGATCACAATGTGGCTCTCAATCGGTAATCAATCAAATCTGAGGCTCAAGATGTATGCATGAATGTCATTAAATTCAAATTTTATTTAAGCATGCATAATCCACGTAAAACAGAACAAATAAATCATACAGTGAGCCAAATCTGTTCACGTAAATCACAGAATTCACAGAATATCGTTGATGCCTCAAAGTACTAACACGCTTATGCTCAAAGCTGTTAACAGAAGCTCAATTCATACCTCAAATCTCATATTCTACCTCAACAGATCTTAGCAGGGCACGGCAACCTCAGCCTGCTCAAGTATACTCCCTCACTGGTCTCGACAACCACAGCAGGAACTGCCCGAGAGCTCAAATCTGAACTCCTATAGCTCACTGCCTACGGTCAAGAACTTAAATCTGGTTCGATCACTAAGCAAAGGTTCTAACAGCTAAAAGTAAGCTTATAACGGTAGGAATCACTTACCCAGAAGCTCAGAAGAACTGAAGAACTCCCGGGTCTAACTTCGCAAAATTCTTCGAACACTGCAAATCCTTCGCGCTCCTACTACGCGTCGATCTACAACTCCAGACCGGTATCAATCGAAAGGACTTAGCAAGACGAGCTCAGCGCCAGCAGTCGTGCTCCAAACAACGTGGAAATCGACGATAATATAACGAATAAGGCTTTGAATGAATAGTACTATCGAGGGTTTCACTGGGGAAGACGATAAGAAATATCGGGTTCGAAAATACGCTAAGTGTTAATCAACACTTGCATTTAAATCCTCGAGTCAAAGTATATAGTGAAAGTCAACACCGACATATTCAGATCCCAGCATCAGATCCTAGCGCTAACTCAAATCTGAGTTCTAACGCTAAACTCGTGCAACTAATCAAAACGGTGTCGCACTGTCTCACATCTGAAGCAGATCCCACTATAGCCCATCCAAATCTGGGTAGTACTAAACCATTGACTAACAAGTGGCTTCTCCTTGTTGACTCACATCTGCGCGCACCCGCTAACAGATTCCACTCACTAGCGCCACATCTGAAAATGCGATACAACCTCAAATCTGAATTCTTCTTGAAATCAGCTCCCTATATAAAACAAATCAAAACTCCTCCAAACTCGACGTAGATTTCACCCGATAGCGACCAGCGACTCAAAGCTGATAGTCCTACGTCACATCTAAAAATCACCAACCAGATTCGACCAAAAATCCTCAAACCCGAAATTCAAAAATCACGACTTCAGTTGTGAGGACTGAGATTCGAAAATTTTGATTAATCGAGAGTTATTGATTTTCGAATTTCAGATTTTGGTTTAGAGTTGTTCAGCTTTGAGTCGCTAGGCGCTATCGGGAGAAATCTGTGTTGAATTTGGAGTTGATTGTTGAGTCTTTCGATAAGAGATGTGATTTCAGTAGTAATTAAGACTTGAGGATCATCGATGGAAGAAGATGGGCCAGCAGCGTCTTTGCGCGAAATTTGTGAGCATTCAGATGTTGCTAGCGAGAGAGAGATCTGTTCAGATGTTGCTAGAGAGAGAGAGAGATCTGTTCCAGCTGTTGGAGTTCTGCTACGTCGTTTTGATTAGTTAGAACGACGTCGTTTGCGATAGTGCGTTAGAGGAATGTAGCGAAGTCTGATTCGTGACAGCTGAGCCAGCTGTGAGTTAGCGCTGGATTCAGAAGTGAGGATTCCTGCTGTAGTGCAAGATGAGATCTGAGTTGTTAAGCAGAAGCTGGATTCGAGGATTTATATACAAGTCAGCTGTGAGTTAGCGCTGGATTCAGAAGTGAGGATTCCTGCTGTAGTGCAAGATGAGATCTGAGTTGTTAAGCAGAAGCTGGATTCGAGGATTTATATACAAGTGCTGTTTGACACTTAGCGTAATTTCGAACCCGATATCTCTTATCTCCTTCCTCGATACCCTCGAAACCCTTACTGTTCACCGAGCACTATTTCTCCGATTTGCCGTCGATTTCCACCGTTGTTTGGAGCAAGACTGGTGGCGCTGAGCTCATCTTACTTAGCTCTTTTGATTGTTACCAGTTAGGCGACCTGATTCGACGCGTAGGAGGAGCACGAAGGAATCCCTGTGTTCGTGAATTTCTGTGACAGTTGACCCGAGAATTCCTTAGTTCATTTGGGCTTCTGGGTAGGAGTTCCTTACTGTTTTGAGTTTAGTTCTAGTTGTTGAACCTGCGTTGATAGTTAGAACCAGATATCAGTTATGATCATAGGCAGTAAGGTGTATAAGTCCAGATTTGAGCTAAGTTATGAGATGCCTTGACAGATTTGAGTACCCAGGCAGTTCCTTCTGTGTTTGCGAGACCAGCGAAGGAGCATATTGGTGAAGGCTGAGTTGTCGTGTCCTGCTGAGATCTGTTGAGGTAGAGTCTGAGAGTTGAGGTACGAATTGAGCTTCTGATTACAGCTTTGGCATAAGCGTGTAGTGTTTTGAAGCATGGATGATGATCTGTGAAATCTGTTTGTGTAATTACTGTGTTTTACGTGAACAGTTAGGGCTCCTACATGAATTTATATGTTATTTTACATGAATTATGCATGTTGAAATCAGATTTGAATTTCATGGCATTCATGCATACATATTGAGCCTGATTGAGTGATTGAGAACCTGACAAAGAGCCACGTTGTGATCGGCAGACAGATGTGTCGTGCCTGTAAGGTCCAACGCTATCATAGGAGTGGTGACCGACTGATTTATCGTGTCTGATTACCATCGAGCTATGATGGGTAATTGAGTGGCCGGCCCTGAAGATCATGGATCGATGATTTCCACCGACTGATTGGCTGTGGCGTGGTGTAAAGGCTCGCCTTTGATTTGCCAGCTGACTCGTTGGCCTAGATGACCGATTCTTTGACAGCCCTCATGCATTCATGTTTTGATATACTGCATGTTTATGAGTTGCTGTTGTCTTAGTGCTCTTCGTACTGAGGTTTGACCTCGTATTTTGTGAGGATTGAGAAATTCAAATTTAGAATTTTCGAATTTTCAGATTTCAGATTTGAGATTTTTGGTGAAATCTGATTTGAGAATTTCAGATCTCTCGGGGAGTTGCTCAGATTTTAGTCGCAGGAATTATCGGGTGAGATCTGTTTGAGAAATGGAGTTGAATTGGTGAAGTTGTGAGCGAGATCTGAGTCCCTGGGTGTTTCCGTGAGTGGTCGTGAAATTTTAGTAAAACGCTGTCGTTCTGGTGGAGTGAGAGATCTGCCAGGGAGAGAGAGATCTGATAGTTGAGTTTGGCTCTAGAAGCGCTACGTCGTCGTTTTGCAGTTCAGATCTCAACGATTAGTCAACGCTATTGGAGAGTAGCGAGATCTGTTAGCGCAGATGTCAACATTGGTCAACATGTGTTAGCGATGCTGCGTCGTTTGGATAAGTTGGTGCGTCGTCGTTTTGATTAATTAGCGCTTAGCGTGATCGAACTTGTGCGAGCGCTGAGAGATATGATGTATGTTAACGGTAAAGAATTTCAGATGTCGCGCGTTCAGATGTCGTTTGGTTTAGCGCGTGAGTGTTAACGTTAGTGCTATGAAATCTGAGGGGTTTTAAGCGCTGTTCGCTGGAATCTGATGGATATGAGTGCTGATTTGAGAAATTTGTTTGGCGCTAGGATTTGATGCGGGAAATCTGTTCAGTACCAGAAGATGATTTTGGTGAAGGAATCTGTTTAAGTCGGTGGCTGGTGAATTTATATGCTAAGTAGAGATGAACACTTAGTCATTTTTTCACCCGACATTTCCTATCTTCTCATTTGAAACCCTCGTTTGGTACTGTTCATCCGTAGCCTATTTCCGTCGTTTGACGTGGATTCCCACCGTTGTTTTGAGCGTGGTTGGTGGCGCTGAGCTCCCATTGCTTAGGCCTTTCGATTTATACCAACTAGGAGGCTTGAATCGACCTAGGAGAGGATCGTGTAGTGACTGCCGAGTTCGTGTAACTTCGTGATTTCGGAGCTTTGGTTCTCCTGTGTTGTAGCAGCTTTTGAGTAAGCATTCTCTGCCGTTCTAAGCTTAGAAGTTTCTGTTAGAACGTTGTTTAGACATGTAGAACCAGATGTGAGTTCTTGGTCGTAGGCAGTGTTATATAGACGTTCAGATTTGTGCTAAGTAGCGTGATATCTTAACAGATTTGTGTTCCAGCCTTCTGCCGTGGTTGAGGAAGCCAGGAGAAAGCTGAATTGTGCGGGTTGAGGATTGCCGTGCCTTTGGTAAAATATGTTGAGGTAGACTTAGCAGTGAGGTACGAATTGAGCGTATTTAACAGCTTTGAGCGTGGACATGGCTGTAATTGATGTAATGAAATCTGTTGATTTGATGATATGAAATTACGTGAATCGGTTTTTTGAATTGATTGAGTTTTATATTTTGCATTCACGTGTTGATATTGTATGCATTGTGAATTGATTATTGATTGGAATACATGCATACATATTGAGCCTGACAGATTGATTGATGACCTGATTGAGAGCCACGTTGTGACTGGCCGATAGATGTATCATGCCTGAAAAGTCCAACGCTATCATCGGAGTGGTGACTGTCGGATTCGAGGGTCTACCACCGAGCTGTGATGGGCTGACGGGCTCTGAAGATCACGGATCGATGATTTCCCCGGTTGATAAACCGTGCGTGGTATAGAGGCTCTGTTGGGGAACCGTGGCGGATGCGGATCCCATCTCCCTGCAAGGCAGCGGAAGAACAAAATTAGGCCGGGAAACGTTCAATACAATTCAATAAAAACACAATATGAACCATTCATAGGGTGTTTCTCGGGGTTTTACCTTCCTGGCGACTGGCGCCTGGCTCCAACCAGAATCACAGGGAGACTGGCTCTTCACGGTAGGCGGCGGTAGATTACGTCAATCAGGTCCACGACCGGAAAGGAGACTCCTTCGTCAGCCTGCACTAGAAGGCCTGACGAG
This sequence comes from Dorcoceras hygrometricum, assembly GCA_001598015.1. Classification (NCBI taxonomy): domain Eukaryota; kingdom Viridiplantae; phylum Streptophyta; class Magnoliopsida; order Lamiales; family Gesneriaceae; genus Dorcoceras; species Dorcoceras hygrometricum. The sequence goes on along the minus strand of KV010138.1, from coordinate 141,794 downwards.
ATCATCACGGACGGAAACTCCTCGAAAAATTGGCCGGAACAAATTTCGGCGAAGGGCGGCGACGCGGCGGCGCAAAAGGCGGCGGCGGCGGCGATATTAGAGAGAGGAGGGGGCGGCGGTTTTAAGAGCTAGGGTTAGGGTTGTATTAGTTGTAATGTTATGAGTTATGAAGCCCTAGTGTCAGGCCCCGTGCTAATTAGAACAATTAACACATAATAAGCGCATAATCACGGAAGCTTAAAATCAGGGCTTAAAAATTTTTCGAAATACAATGGCCTGAACTTCAAATCATACATTCAAAATATTCGATATTCAAAATATAAGTTAAATCAAACTCATACCACAAGAAACCACCTAATTCAATTCAAAATACAGATCCCCCAAATACAATAAAACACGGGGCATCCCCCGGTTTAATACATATCATAAGAAAACTGGGACTCAGGGATGAGGGGATCGACCAGCTGAACTTCCACTCTGCCCAGCTTGGTTACCTAAAGCTCCTGCAAATGGGCACGCAGACCCAGCAAGACAAAGCAGGAAAAAACTACGAGGTCAAGCCTCAGTACGAAGAGCTATCAAAGCAGGTAAACATGCAACATGCTATAAATCAATGCTATGAATGCATGAGGGCTATCAAGAAGTCGGATAGCTAGACCAGTCTATCAACTGGCAACTCAAATCAAGCCTCTATACCACACACAGCCAATCAGCCGGTGGAAATCATCGGTCCGTGATCATCGGGGCCCGTCAACCCATCACAGCTCGGTGGTAGACACTCGAATCCGGTAGTCACCACTCCGACGATAGCGTTGGACTTTTCGGACACGACTCAACAGTCGGCCAGTCACAACGTGGCACCCAATCAGGTAATCAAATCAATTTATCAATTCAGGCTCAAGATGTATGCATGAATTCCATTCAATATCAATGCATAATGCATACAATTCATAATACGTGCAAACAGAATGAAAAGCTCAATCAATTCATCAAACTGTTCCACGTAATTCAAATAACCGCAATTCACAACATTGAAAACTAGCCATGTTCACGCTCAACTGCTAAAGGCTGCTCAATCGTACCTTTCCTCTTCAATTTACCTAACAGATTCTCAACAAAGACACGTCCAGCAACAACTCAAGCTTACTGCCTTAGAAGCTTCCTCGACAATTACCCTTCAAAATTCCTAGAAGCTTAAATCTGCCAAAGATACCTAATATCTTAGCTCAAACCAACGAAAGAAAGCTCACCCAAAGGATAGAAACGCACGACGCAACTTACTGCTCAATTCAGCCGTTTCGCGTTCCTGCTCCAGCTCAACACAGCTTCCAAAAATTGGTAGGAAAAGATAGGTCTTCTCAAGAGGTTTCCAACGCTACCAAAAACTCTAAAAACGGAGGTCGGAATCAACGGAAAATCGCGATAGAAAATGACGGTGAACAGTAGCTAAAATCGAGGGTTTGGAGAAGAAGAGATAAGAAATATCTGGCTCAAAATAATTCTAAGTGTCGATCAACACTTCTATAAATACCTCTTCAACCTCGCCTGCTGATTCACCAAGATCTATCGAAGAAATCAGCAGGAGTCTATCAGCAGCAATCTTCTCTTTTCTTTTCGTAAAAATTCAGCAGCAACGATTAAACAATCAATCGCATGAAAACTTCAAAACGACACCGCTCCAACTAAACAAAACGACGCCGTAGCAAGCACCAGCTGACAACAGCTTTCGCAAGCAAAACAACCAAGAGCTGCTGACAGCTCTCTCTCTAATACAATCTATCTGCTGGTTGTGAGAAATAACACAAAACGACGACGCATCTACTAACTCAAACGACTCCATACAAAAACGAAAGCAAAGCTGCCAACTGCTGATCTCCAAACACAAAGCTCCAAAACGCAGCGTTTTCACTTAATCAAACGACGCCGCTTTTCAACGCTCTTGCAAAAGCGCGCCTGCTGATCAGCAGCAACCAA
>KV010138.1:90039-120044 GCA_001598015.1 Dorcoceras hygrometricum | reverse complement strand
CAATGTAGCATGCGAGTGGCTGAGTATGCCCGACAGTTTTCTGCACTTTTGGTTTATGTGCCACACGTAGCCAACCAGGAGAGGACGAAGAGGAACAAATTTCTGAAGGGCTTGAGGCCTGATCTTTACCGGATGGTTTTGTCTGGTTCCCCTGCGACCTATATTTATGCGGTGAACAGGGCAGTGTATATTGAGGAGAGTCTACTAGCATGCGAGTGGCTGAGTATGCCCGACAGTTTTCTGTCACTTTGGTTATGTGCCACACGTAGCAACCAGGAGAGGACGAAGAGGAACAAATTCTGAAGGGCTTGAGGCCTGATCTTTACCGGATGGTTTTGTCTGGTTCCCCTGCGACCTATATTTATGCGGTGAACAGGGCAGTGTATATTGAGGAGAGTCTACTAGAGGAGGATGCTCTGACTCAGCTGACTACTGGACACACATATCAGACTGTTCAGGAGGTGTCGCAATCTTTTTATTCTCCTCAAGGGTCGCAGCAGCAGTCGAATCGCCAAAGGTTTCGACCTCGAGGGAAACAGTTCAAGAATAAGGCGAATTCGAGTTCCTCTGGTTCTGTGATTTTTGGTTCTGGCAGCGTGTCTTGTGGACAGTGCGGAGGAAGGCATCCGACTTCACAATGTCATGGAGTTCAGGGGTTTTGCTATAACTGTGGACAGCCCGGACATTTTCAGAGAGTATGTCCTTTGTTGAGGGGTCAGTCTTCAGTTCCTTCGCAGCAGGGATCAACTGGTGGTTCTTCTCAGAGACCGCATTTTCCTGCCCCTACCCAGCTATCTGGATTCCAACCCCGTGAGCCTTCTAGGTTTGGAGCACCTTCGAGACCTCAGTTCCAGATTCCACAGCAGGCTCAGGCAAACGCTTTGACGAGAGAGCAGGCTGAGGAGGCACCTGGTATGATGATCGCAGGTACATACTTTATCTTTGATTTTCCTGCGAGAGTTTTATTTGACACTGGAGCATCACACTCTTTTATTTTTGAGATGTTTTGAGCATGGGTTGGGTTGAGTTCTTCCTCATTGTGTGATGTTGTTTCCGTGTCTACCCCTGCTGGTGTGAATCTGTGGTCCCGTGAAGTGGTGTTGGATTGTGTGCTTCGATTTAATTGTTGTGGTGTCCAATCTGATTGTTTTGTGAATCAGAGATTTTGATTGCATCTTGGGAATGGATGTATTATCTAGCTATAAGGCTACTGTTGACTGTTTTCATGATGTGGTGAGAATTTGCCCTGATTCGAGTGAGAAGTGGGAGTTCTACGGTGCTGATTCACGCTCGAAGATTCCACTGGTGTCTGCCATGGAGATGTTTAGCCTGCTATCGTTGGATAATGCCGGATTTATGATCTATGCACTTGATGTTTCCCAGGAGTCGCGGTTGGAGTTGAGCGACATTCCTATCGTCCGAGAGTTTCTCGATGTGTTTTCGGATGAGATTCATGGATTCCTTCCTAAGCGTGCGAGAGTTCTATTTGACACTGGTGCATCACACTCTTTTATTTTTGAGATGTTTTTTTGTGAGCATGGGTTGAGTTCTTCCTCATTGTGTGATGTTGTTTCCGTGTCTACCCCTGCTGGTGTGAATCTGTGGTCCCGTGAAGTGGTGTTGGATTGTGTGCTTCGATTTAATTGTTGTGGTGTCCAATCTGATTGTTTTGTGAATCAGAGATTTTGATTGCATCTTGGGAATGGATGTATTATCTAGCTATAAGGCTACTGTTGACTGTTTTCATGATGTGGTGAGAATTTGCCCTGATTCGAGTGAGAAGTGGGAGTTCTACGGTGCTGATTCACGCTCGAAGATTCCACTGGTGTCTGCCATGGAGATGTTTAGCCTGCTATCGTTGGATAATGCCGGATTTATGATCTATGCACTTGATGTTTCCCAGGAGTCGCGGTTGGAGTTGAGCGACATTCCTATCGTCCGAGAGTTTCTCGATGTGTTTTCGGATGAGATTCATGGATTCCTTCCTAAGCGTGAGATCGACTTCAGTATTGAATTTGTGCCCGGTACCGCCCTGATTTCTAGAGCTCCGTATCGGTTGGCGCCCGTAGAGTTGAAAGAGCTGAAGGATCAATTGAGAGATCTCTTGGAGAAAAGCTTCATCAGACCGAGTATGTCACCTTGGGGAGCTCTGATTCTTTTTGTGAAGAAGAAAGATGAGTCTATGAGGATGTGCGTGGATTTCCGACAGTTGAACAAAGTGATGGTGAAGAACAAGTATCCTTTACCGAGGATTGATGACTTGTTCGATCAGTTACAAGGATCGGTGGTGTACTCGAAGATTGATTTGCGCTCTGGTTATCACAAGTTGCGGATTAGAGACGCTGACGTGGCGAAGACAGCTTTCCGGACTCGATATGGGCATTATGAGTTTTTTGGCATGCCGTTTGGGTTGAAGAATGCCCCAGCTGTTTTCATGGATTTGATGAATCGCATCTTCAGCGAGTACATCGATCGGTTCGTGATCGTCTTAATAGATGACATCTTAGTTTATTCGAGGAGCATGAGAGAGCATAAGGAGCATCTCAGATTGGTGTTGCAGAGATTGAGAGACTCGCAGTTGTACGCCAAGTTCATCAAGTGCGAATTTTGGCTTGATCGAATTGTCTTTTTGGGTCATGTGATTTCAGCACAAGGTATTTCGGTGGATCCGAGTAAGGTCGAAGCAGTTTTTAACTAGGAGAGACCTAGGAATGTTTCTGAGATCCGCAGCTTTTTGGGATTGGCTGGCTATTATAGGCGTTTTATCGAGAAGTTCTCTTCGATAGCCAGGCCTCTGACTCAGTTGACTCAGAAGGATCGAAAGTTCGTTTGAGTGCGAGTATAGCTTTCAGACGTTGAAGGAGAAGTTGACTACTGATCCTGTTTTGCCTCTACCGTCTGGATCCGGAGGATTTGTTGTGTGCTCCGATGCTTCTCTCAATGGTTTGGGATGTGTTCTGATGCATAACGGGTACGTGATTGTTTATGCGTCTCGATAGTTGAAGCCTCACGAGACGAGGTACCCTGTTCATGATTTGGAGTTGGCTGCGATAGTGTTTGCCTTGAAGATTTGGCGACATTATCTGTATGGTGAAGATTTTGTGGTGTACACCGACCACAAGAGCCTGAAATATATCTTCACGCAGTCTGATCTGAATATGAGGCAACGACGATGGATGGAATTGCTCAAGGACTTCAACTGTGAGATTCAGTATCAGCCTGGGCGGATGAACTCGGTTGCCGATGCCTTGAGTAGGAAGACCCAGCCTGCGATGCTTTCGTTTTTGAGTGTCTCAAAAGTCTATGAGCAGTTGAATACTTCTGGTTGGCGATTCCAGCCTGGTGATCAGTACTTTATGGTTTCTTCGATTCAGGTAGAACCGTAGATTGTAAGTGACATCAGGGAGGCGCAGCCATATGTTCATGAGTTGAAGATTAAAGCCTGAAGTGGTCAGTCTGAGGATTTCTCTGTTACTTCTGATGGATGCCTGAGATTTCGAGGAAGATTGGTGGTTCCGAACTTGATCGATTTGAAAGAGACAATTCTGAATGATGCACATTGTAGCCGGTATAGTGTGCATCCGGGCGAGAGAAAGATGTACCATGCCTTGAAGTCTCACTACTGGTGGGAAGGCATGAAGAGCGACATCTCTGGTTTTGTTGCTAGATGTCTGAATTTCCAGCAGGTCAAGGCTGAGAGAATGAGACCTGGTGGATTGCTACAGAGTTTGGATGTGCCCCAATGGAATTGGGAGCACATCGCCATGGATTTTGTGACTCATCTACCTCGGTAGAGTAGGGGATGTGATGCGATTTGGGTGGTGATTGATCGACTTGAAGTCAGCCCATATTATTCCCTATGATGTGAGGTGTTCGATGAAGAAAATGGCGAAACCGTACATCGATCATCTGGTTAGATTGCATGGAGTTCCTGTTTCAATAGTGTCTGACAGAGATCCAAGGTTCACTTCTCGTTTTTGGAAGAGTCTGCAAGTAGCGATGGGTTCGAGATTGGCTATGAGTACAGCCTATCACCCACAGACAGATGGTCAGTCTGAGTGGACCATTCAGACTTTAGAGGATATGCTGCGTGCAGTTGTGATGGATTTCAGTGGTGGCTGGCAGGATTCTTTGTCCTTGGTTGAGTTTTCGTATAACAGCTACCAGGTGACTATCGGGATGGCTCCATTTGAGGCGTTGGATGGTCACAAGTGCAGATCTTCGATTTGTTGTGAAGAAGTTGGTGAGAAACAGCTTTCTACCCCTGAATTTGTGTAGCATATGAAAGATATGATTAATTCGATTCGAAGTAGAATGAAGGCTGCACAAGATAGATTTACCAGCTATGCTAACCGAAGACGTCGACCGTTAGAGTTTGAGGTTGGCGATCGAGTATTTCTCAAGGTTTCTCCTTTAAAGAGCGTGATGCACTTCAGATTTAAAGGCAAATTAGCTCCTAGATTCATTGGTCCCTTCGAGATTGTTGAGCGGATTGGACAGTTGGCTTATAGATTGAGGCTGCCAGATGAATTAGCAGCGATGCATGATGTTTTTCATGTGTCAATGTTGAGAAAATATGAGCCAGATCCGTCCCATGTTTTGAGAACCGACGAAGTTGAGCTGGATTCTGCCTTGAGCTATGTCGAATATCAAGTGCAGATTCTGGATAGGAAGGAGAAGCAGCTGAGGAACAAGATAATTCCGTTGGTGATGGTCCAATGGAGTAAGCATGGCCGAGAAGAAGCTACCTGGGAGGTTGAGGAGAAGATGAGACAAGATTGACCTCATCTATTTGAGCACTGATAGTTTAAATTCCAGGTAATTTCTAAGTTTCTATTCGAGCTTTTTTAGATGTTTGTGTTTGATTCGAACGATTTGATTTTTTTCCCAATTTGCCTTTGATTTCGAGGACGAAATCTCTTAAGGTGGAGAGAATGTGAGGATTGAGAAATTAAAATTTAGAATTTTCGAATTTTCAGATTTCAGATTTGAGATTTTTGGTGAAATCTGATTTGAGAATTTCAGATCTCTCGAGGAGTTGCTCAGATTTTAGTCACAGGAATTATCAGGTGAGATCTGTTTGAGAAATGGAGTTGAATTGGTGAAGTTGTGAGCGAGATCTGAGTCCCTGGGCGTTTGCGTGAGTGGTCGTGAAATTTAGTGAAACGATGTTGTTCTGGTGGAGTGAGAGATCTGCCTGGGAGAGAGAGATCTGATAGTTGAGTTTGGCGCTAGAAGCGCTACGTCGTCGTTTCGCAGTTCAGATCTCAACGATTAGTCAACATATTGGAGAGTAGCGAGATCTGTTAGCGCATATGTCAACGTTGGTCAACATGTGTTAGCGATGCTGCGTCGTTTGGATAAGTTGGTGCATCGTCGTTTTGACTGATTAACGCTTAGCGTGATCAAACTTGTGCGAGCGCTGAGAGATCTGATGTATGTTAATGCTGGAGCATTTCAGATGTCGCGCGTTCAGATGTCGTTTGGTTTAGCGCGCGAGTGTTAACGTTAGTGCTATGAAATCTGAGGGGTTTTAAGCGCTGTTCGCTGGAATCTGATGGATATGAGCGCTGATTTGAGAAATCTGTTTGGCGCTATGATTTGATGCGGGAAATCTGTTCAGTACCAGATGTCAGGCTTCGTGCTCACAACAGAGTAAAATCATACAACACATGTGGAAGCTATTAAAAAGTGGGTAAAATTTTCGCTTTTGGCCTGACGGTTTAAAACAATATAATTTGAAATACTAGTGATACTCAAAATATAATCCCAGTTGCAAAACCAGCCAAGTAAAACAGAATAGCATCAACACAAGTATCAGACTCCAACAACGGATACAACCACCAAGCACAGGGCATCCCCTGGCTAACAGTACTGATACATAAATATATGCTATACGCTACTGGGAAACTCTAACCACCTCCTGGGGCGCCACCAGCTGGGTTAGATCCACGACCAGCTGTGTAACCTGGACAACACAACAAGCAAGGAAAACAAACCAAGCCCCAGAGGGACATGGGGTCAAACCCCAGTACGGAGAGCAACTATAAAACAACAGTAATTAGCATGAATAAAATGCAGATGTTATGCATGAGATGCGGGACAACAGCCGAAGGCTACAACCAAGGAAAGGAGCCAAAGAACGCAATGCATAGCTCAACGAAATCTGCAATAGAATCAGTGTGGCCACGGTGAGTGTAGGACATGTGGGAGCTACCCACTCACCCCTACTCGCCCACCAATACCAGATGCACCAATCGATCAACCTGCCGTTGCCCAACCTATGAACTGTAGTAGTTAGCCACTCGGCGCATAGGGGCTAACAAATCCCAGCAGGGAGATGAGAGTGCGGAATCACCACTCGCCCTCGCATCCTGGTACAATAGAGCAAAAAAAACGAAACAAGGCAATGGATACAACAGTTGAAAGGAATGACATGCGTGTATGCAACATGCTGGAATACAAGCGTATAAACATATGCAACACAGCAATTAAACACAATAAGTACACACAGTCCTCAACCAGGACATCAACTAGGCACGGTCATCCCATAAACCAGCAACCACAATTCATCCAAGCCATAAACATGCTGATTTACAAGCTCCAAATCCGTACCTTACTTCCTGTGCGACAACTACTACAACAAGGTCCCGAGAAATCTAGATTGCAACCTGTCGAAGCACACAGGGCATAAATCACAGGGACGCTAATACACAGAAATCACGGCTGGGAGTTACCCACTCAACCAGCTATCATCCTATACCACAACTCAACAGGAAGCTCAATTCTAGGCTAGGAACAAAATCTCATCACCAAATCGAAAGGCTACCTGAACGCACAAACACACGGCCGAAGACAGTAGCTTCGTGATCCACAACCAGCCAACGACAGCCTCAAAAAGTTGTATGCAATTGAAGAGATTCTCGAGAGGAGTCCGACGCTACCTCAAACATACCAAACGATGGCCGGAAACGATGGGAATTCACCGGAGAAACTCACGGTGAACAGTACTAGGGTTCGAGAAACAGAGGTCAACAATAGGGAGAATATTTCGCTAAGTATGGGATCTGGTACTAAAAATCAAAGACCAATTCTTCCTTAAATACATCTCGCAACTGCTGAAATCTGGTTAAAAACATCCACCGACAAAACCAGACGATGCACTATTAAGATCCCAACCAGCAGTCACATAACAAACCAACGGCTGATACAAATATACCAGACTCCATAATCAAAACGCTGCATTCTAACTAATTTAGACGGCGTCGTATAGCCCAACGACTGGATTCCTTATAAACCAAAAGCTGGTACCAAACGTCGCGTTCTAATTAAATCAAACGGCGTCGTATAACTCCAGCGTCTGGATTAGCGTAAATCAAAACGACGTCGCACATCCTACGTCATCCAGTCACTAACTCTCGTGCAAAACAACCAGACGCAAGCTACAAGAAAGTTGACTGGCGTTGATATCTGCTCTCAACGAAACAAACAACCAGACGACGCACACACGAACAAATCTCTCGCAGCGTCTCACCAACTTAACTAAGCGCTGTCGTTTAGAACCAACGCAAAACACAACAAGGCAACGTCTGAAATTCTAAAACACTACAAGACTTCACCTACACGAAGACGTTTAGATATCTCGCACCACCAAATACGCGCTACGACTGGATTTCACTACCGACCAGCTTTCACCACAAAACCAGATCTCACAAAACATATCTCAAGCTCAAAAATACCAAAATTTCCTATATTGCTTTAAACACCGATTAATCCAACAATTAATCTCATTATTGATTTCCAGGTCTCACATTTCTCCCCCACTAAAAAGGATTTCGTCCTCGAAATCAATCAACAATTCTGAAATACAACTCAACAACAGCAAGCCAAAACAGAAACTCGTCTAACACATGCCAAGAGTTCAAGATAACTGAGCAAACAATTAACAACTAGGGAAGAAATACAACCAAAAGCTACAAACTACTGGAAATTTAGCTCAACAGCTACTCAAACAGATGCGGCCACTCTCGCTGCATCTTTTCCTCCAGCTCCCAAGTAGCCTCTTCCCTGCCATGTTTGCTCCACTGTACCATCACCAACGGAATGGTTTTATTCCTCAATTGTTTCTCTTTTCTGCCAAGGATTTGCAAGGGATATTCCTGGTAGCTCAACGACTGATCTAGCTCAATTTCGTCGGTTCTAAGAACATGTTACGGATCTGGCTCGTACTTCCTCAACATGGAAACATGGAAGACATCATGTAGAGAAGATAATTCCGGAGGCAACAACAGCTGATACGCTAACGGGCCAATCCTCTCGACAATCTCATACGGGCCAAGGATTTGCAAGGGATATTCCTGGTAGCTCAACGACTGATCTAGCTCAATTTCGTCGGTTCTAAGAACATGTTACGGATCTGGCTCGTACTTCCTCAACATGGAAACATGGAAGACATCATGTAGAGAAGATAATTCCGGAGGCAACAACAGCTGATACGCTAACGGGCCAATCCTCTCGACAATCTCATACGGTCCGACGTAACAAGGGGCTAACTTTTCCTTGTGTCCAAAGCGCATAGCACTACGAAACGGAGAAACTTTAAGGAATACTCGATCACCAACCTGAAACTCATGAGGTCGACGCCTCTTATTCGCATAACTGGCTTGGCGATCTTGGGCAGCTTTCATCCGTTGTCGAATTAGATCCACATGATCCTTCATTTGCTGCACAAAATCTGGAGCAGATAGCTGCTTCTCCCCCACTTCTTCCCAAGAAACTGGCGATCTGCACTTCCTGACGTACAAAGCATCAAACGGCGCCATTCCAATCGTCACCTGATAGCTGTTATTGTAGGAAAACTCTACTAAAGACAACGCATCCTGCCAGCTACCATCGAAATCCATCAATACAGCTCGTAACATATCCTCCAACGTCTGGATAGTTCACTCAGATTGGCCATCTGTTTGGGGGTGATATGCTGTGCTCATAGCCAATCTGGTACCCAAAGCTGCTTGCAGACTCTTACAAAACCTGGAAGTAAACCTTGGATCTCGGTCTGAGACGATCGAAACAGGCACACCGTGCAGTCTAACCACAAAATCCACGTACAGCTTCGCCATTTTCTTCAACGAGAAAGTCATACCATAGGGGGGGTGATATGCTGTGCTCATAGCCAATCTGGTACCCAAAGCTGCTTGCAGACTCTTACAAAACCTGGAAGTAAACCTTGGATCTCGGTCTGAGACGATCGAAACAGGCACACCGTGCAGTCTAACCACAAAATCCACGTACAGCTTCGCCATTTTCTTCAACGAGAAAGTCATACCATAGGGAATAAAATGTGCAGACTTCGACAAACGGTCGATAACCACCCAAATAGCAACGCATCCTCTGCTGGAACGAGGCAGATGCGTCACAAAATCCATCGCTATGTGCTCCCAATTCCATTGGGGCACTTCCAAACTCTGCAACAGACCACCAGGTCTCATCCTTTTGGCCTCAACCATCTGTCAATTCAAACAACGAGCAACAAAACCAGCAACGTCACTTTTCAGGCCAGCCCACCAAAAGTGCGGCTTTAACGCATGGTACATCTTCCGTGCACCAGGATGAACACTATGTCTGCTACAGTGCGCTTCTCGAAGGATCTCCTCTTTCAAATCAATGAGGTTAGGCACAACCAACCTGCCACGAAACCTCAAACACCCATCAGACGAGACAGAATAGTCTTCTAGTTCTCCAGCCCTGACCTTCAACTTCAACTCGTGGATGGAAGGATCAGTCCTTTGAGCTGCTCGAATCGTCGAAACAATCTGTGGCTCAACTTGAAAAGAAGAAACCACAACATAATCTTCAGCCGGATAGAATCTCCAACCAGTAGTGTTAAGATGCTCCTGATCCTTAGAGATGTACAACGAAGTAAGCATCTCACTAGCCTTCCTGCTCAAATCATCGGCCACTACGTTCGACTTCCCAGGCTGGTACTTGATCTCGCAATCAAAGTCCTTTAGCAGCTCCATCCAACGACGTTGTCTCATGTTCAAGTCAGGCTGCGAAAATAGATACTGCAAACTCTTGTGGTCCGAGTACAACACAAATTGCTCGCCATACAGGTAGTGACGCCAAATCTTCAGCGCAAAGACCACGGCTGCTAGCTCCAAGTCATGGACTGGATATCGAGTATCGTGCGGTTTCAACTGCCGCGAGGCATACGCAATGACTCGACCATTCTGCATTAACACACAACCCAATCCATTGAGTGAAGCATCAGAACAAACAACGAAATCACCTGATCCGGACGGCAGAGCCAAGACAGGTGCAGTAGTCATTTTTTCCTTGAGCAATTGAAAAGAATTCTCGCACTGCTCAGTCCACACAAACTCTTGTCCTTCTGCGTCAGTTGAGTCATCGGATTTTATATGCTAGAGAATCCTTCAATGAAACAACGATAATAGCCAGTCAGACCCAAGAAACTACGAATCTCGGATACATTCCTGGGACGCTCCCAGTTCAAAACGGCATCAACCTTACTGGGATCCACAGAAATCCCCTCGACTGAAATAACATGACCCAAGAAAACGATGCGGTCCAGCCAAAACTCACACTTGGAGAATTTAGCATACAACTGCTGGTCTCTCAACGTCTGAAGGACAATCCGCAAATGCTCCTTATGCTCCAAAGAAGTCTTCGAATATACAAAGATGTCTTCGATGAACACAATCACAAACTGATCAATATACTCACGGAAAACTCGGTTCATCAGATCCATAAAGACTGCAGAAGAATTGGTCAACCAAAATGGCATAACTAAGAATTCAAAATGACCGTACCTCGTATGAAACGCAGTCTTGGCGACATCCTGATCTCTTACTCTCAGCTGATGGTATCCCAATCGCAAGTCAATCTTCGAATACACAACAGAACCTTGCAGCTGATCAAACAGATCATCGATCCTGGGTAAGGGATACTTGTTCTTAACAGTTGATTTGTTCAGCTGGCGAAAATCAATGCACATCCGCATTGAGCCATCCTTCTTCTTCACAAACAAAATAGGAGCTCCCCATGGCGACATACTAGGTCGGATAAAACCTTTCTCCAGCAAATCATCCAACTGCACCTTGAGTTATCTCAACTCCGTAGGCGCCAAATGATACGGGGCACGAGACATCGGAGCTGTGCCAAGCACCAGCTCAATGCTGAAGTCAATCTCCCTCCTCGGAGGAAAACCAGGAATCTCCTCCGGGAATACGTCGGGAAAATGTCGCACCACTGGAATGTCACTGAGCTGCACACGAGAAGAAGAATACGCATCCAAGGCGTAGATCATAAAACCACCATTCCCTAAGGATAGCAAACTGAACTTCTCCATCACTTAGACTAGCGGGATCTTTGATCGAGAATCCTGGCCGTAGAAATCCCACTTCTCTCCAGACAAAGGCCAAAACCGTACAATCCCATGGAAACAGTCCACGGAGGCCCTATAGTTGGACAACACATCCATCCAACTATACAATCGAAATCCCACAACATCAGACGGATCAAATTTGCTAACAGTACATGCTCACCAAACCTCAACACGCCATCTAACAAAACCTCCATGGAGAACAGGCTCACATCTCCAGGAGTAGAAACAGAAACAGCATCGTGCAAAGGAATGGTATACAGACCATGCTCAACAACAAATGAATCAGAAATGAATGAATGCGATGCACCGGTGTCAAACAACACACGAGCAGGAAAGTCAAAAACAAGGCAAGTACCTGCGATCACCTTGCTCGGCGTCTCCTAGGCCTGCTCCCTAGTGATGGCGTTGACCTGAGCATGCTGGGGTCCAGAGTAGAAAGGATGAGATGACTGTCCGAACCGCGACGGACCAGGCTGCTGGAACGGCCTGAACTGAGTCTCTCCACCCCTGGGTTGCTGAAACTGCGGAGAACGACCGCTAGGCTGACCCCCACAACCCTGATACGGGGCCGCGGCCTGCTGCGATCCTGCCGACGGACACACCCTAGAGTAATGCCCAAACTGACCACAGATATGGCAAGAGCCCTGAACACCGACACACTGGGTCGATGGATGCTTGCCACCACAAAAATCACAAAACTCAGCCCGAGAACCACTGCTACTCGAGCTACCTGAACCAGAAGAGCCAGAATCGGACGTTTTCTTGAACTACTGACGACGGGGTCGAAACCTCTGACGGCCAGACTGTTGTGCCACCTGCGACTGATGCTGCTGCTGCTGGGGCTGATGGGTTGACTGCAAAGACTGAGAAGACTGTGCTCCCTGACCAGCAGGACGACTAATCCGCGTCGCCTGCTGCCTACGAGCATGACGACTCTGCAAACCCTCGTCAATATCAATGGCACTATCCACTGCCTCCGCATACGTCTTGGGTTTTGCTTGTTAGCACCATTTGAACAGTTCCTCATTCAAACCCTCTAAAAATATGGTCCTCTTGGCCCTCTCCCGACCAGAAACGTGCGGAAAATACGCCAACAATGAAGAAAACGTCCGAGCATACTCCCTCACAGTTATGGAGCCCTGCTCCAAATGGTCAAACTCCCGTTCAGGGCGTTCACATAAGACTCGGGCACATACTCCTGCCGGAAGGTTGTACAAAAACTATCCCATGTAATCCCAACGCGGGTATCCAACTAGGTACTAGAAGCGCCTCGCCACCAGCGCTCGGCAGCCTTCCTTAGCAAAAGAGTAGCTAAACTCAACCGAAGATCATCATCAAACTGAACCCGATCGAAAAGACCGATAATGTTCCGGAGCCACGAGTCTGCAGCCTCACTGGACTCGTCACCATTAAAGACCGAAGGGTTCATCCGCTGAAACCGTGCTATAACAACATCCATCCTCTCCACCGGGGGAGGCAAGTCACCAACTTCCTCCTCCTCATCACGGCTACTACGAGTACGACTAGGAGCGCTACGCCGATCCTCATTATATCCTGTCGATTCCTCAAACTGCCCCCTACCTCTACCACGACGTCTAGGCGGCATCTACGAAGGCACTCAACAGGATAAGCAACACATAACAGGTACAACATAAATGTCACAACAAAATGCAGCACATAATCACATAGGTCAAGCACATGCAACACACGACACTGTGCCTAGAATCAAGTGTGATCAAAGAAATCGAGCTTAAAAAGTCAGGCCTCGTGCTCACAATAGAGTAAAATCATACAACACATGCGGAAGCTATTAAAAAGTGGGTAAAATTTTCTCTTTTGGCCTGACGGTTTAAAACAATATAATTTCAAATACTAGTGATACTCAAAATATAATCCTAGTTGCAAAACCAGCCAAGTAAAACAGAATAGCATCAACACAAGTATCAGACTCCAAAAACAGATACAACCACCAAGCACAGGGCATCCCCTGGCTAACAGTACTGATACATAAATAGATGCTATACGCTACTGGGAAACTCTAACCACCTCCTGGGGCGCCACCAGCTGGGTTTGCTCCACTACCAGCTGTGTAACCTGGACAACACAAAAAGCAAGGAAAACAAACACAAGTATCAGACTCCAAAAACAGATACAACCACCAAGCACAGGGCATCCCCTGGCTAACAGTACTGATACATAAATATATGCTATACGCTACTGGAAACTCTAACCACCTCCTGGGGCGCCACCAGACTGGGTTAGCTCCACGACCAGCTGTGTAACCTGGACAACACAACAAGCAAGGAAAACAAATCAAGCCCCAGAGGGACATGGGTTCAAACCCCAGTACGGAGAGCAACTATAAAACAGCAGTAATTAGCATGAATAAAATGCAGATGCTATGCATGAGATGCGGGACAACAGCCGAAGGCTACAACCAAGGAAAGGAGCCAAAGAACGCAATGAATAGCTCAAAAATCTGCAATAGAATCAGTGTGGCCACGGTGAGTGTAGGACATGTGGGAGCTACCCACTCACCCCTACTCGCCCACCAATACCAGATGCACCAATCGCTCAACCTGTCGTTGCCCAACCTATGAACTATGGTAGTTAGCCACTCGGTGCATAGGGGCTAACAAATCCCAGCAGGGAGATGAGAGTGCGGAATCACCGCTCGCCCTCGCATCCTGGTACAATAGAGCAACAACAGCAAAACAAGGCAATGGCTGCAATAGTTGAAAGGAATGACATGCGTGTATGCAACATGCTAGAATACAAGCGTATAAACATATGCAACACAACAATTAAACACAATAAGCACACACAGTCCTCAACCAGGACATCAACTAGGCACGGTCATCCCATAAACCAGCAACCACAATTCATCCAAGCCATAAACATGCTGATTTACAAGCTCCAAATCCGTACCTTACTTCCTGTGACTACAACAAGGTCCCAAGAAATCTGGATTGCAACCTGTCGAAGCACACAAGGCATAAATCACATGGACGCTAATACACAGAAAGCACGGCTGGGAGTTACCCACTCAACCAGCTATCATCCTATACCACAACTCAACAGGAAGCTCAATTCTAGGCTAGGAACAAAAACTAATCACCAAATCGAAAGGCTACCTGAACGCACAAACACACGGCCGAAGATAGTAGCTTCGTGATCCACAACCAGCCAACGACAGCCTCCAAAAGTGGTATGGAATGGAAGATATTCTCTAGAGGAGTCCGACGCTACCTCTAACATACCAAACGGTGGCCGGAAATTACAGGAATTCGCCGGAGAAACTCACGGTGAAAAGTACTAGGGTTCGAGAAACAGAGGTCAATCGAGAGAATATTTCGCTAAGTATGGGATCTGGTACTAAAAATCGAAGACCAATACTTCCTTAAATACATCTCGCAACTGCTGAAATCTGGTTAAAAAAATCCACCGACAAAACCAGACGATGCACTATTAAGATCCCAACCAGCAGTCACATAACAAACCAACGGCTGATACAAATATACCAGACGCCATAATCAAAACGCTGCGTTCTAACTAATTTAGACGGCGTCGTATAGCCCAACGACTGGATTCCTTACAAACCAAAAGCTGGTACCAGACGTCGCGTTCCAATTAAATCAAACGGCGTCGTATAAGTCCAGCATCTGGATTTCTTAGCGTTAACCAAAACAGCGTCGCACATCCTACGTCATCTAGTCTCTAACTTTCGCGCAAAACAACCAGATGCAAGCTACAGGAAAGTTGACTGGAGTTGACGTCTGCTCTCAATGAAACAAACAACCAGACGATGCACACGCGAACAAATCTCTCGCAGCTGGTACCCAAAACGGCGTTGCACCAACTTAACTAAACGCTGTCGTTTAGAACCAACGCAAAACACAACAAGGCAACATCTGAAATTCTAAAACACTACCAGAATTCACCTACACGACGACGTTTAGATCTCTTGCGCCACCAAATACGTTCTACGACTGGATTTCACTACCGACCAGCTTTCACCACAAAACCAGATCTCACAAAACAGATCTCAAGCTCAAAAATACCAAAATTTCCAGAATTGCTTTAAACACCAATTAATCCAACAATTAATCTCATTATTGATTTCCAGGTCTCACACCAGAAGATGATTTTGGTGAAGGAATCTATTTAAGTTGGTGGCTGGTGAATTTATATGCTAATTAAGATGAACACTTAGTCATTTTTTCACCCGACATTTCCTATCTTCTCATTTGAAACCCTCGTTCGGTACTGTTCATCCGTAGCCTATTTCTGTCGTTTTCCATGGATTCCCGCCATTGTTTTGAGCGTGTTTGGTGGCTCTGAGCTCCCCTTGCTTAGTCCTTTCGATTTATACCAACTAGGAGGCTTGAATCGACCTAGGAGAGGATCGTGTCGTGACTGCCGAGTTTGTGTAACTTCGTGATTTCAGGGCTTTGGTTCTCCTGTGTTGTAGCAGCTTTTGAGTAAGCATTATCTGCCGTTCTAAGCTTAGAATTTTCCGTTAGAACGTTGTTTAGATCTGTAGAACCAGATGTGAGTTCTTGGTCGTAGGCAGTGTTATATAGACGTTCAGATTTGTGCTAAGTAGCGTGATATCTTAACAGATTTGTGTTCCAGGAGCCTTCTGCCGTGGTTTAGGAAGCCAGGAGAAAGCTGAATTGTGCGGGTTGAGGATTGTCGTGCCTTTGGTAAAATCTGTTGAGGTAGACTTAGCAGTGAGGTACAAATTGAGCGGATTTAACAGCTTTGAGCGTGGACATGGCTGTATTTGATGTAATGAAATCTGCTGATTTGGTGATATGAAATTACGTGAATCACTTTTTTGAATTGATTGAGTTTTATATTCTGCATTCACGTGTTGATATTGTATGCATTGTGAATTGATTATTGATTGAAAACATGCATACATATTGAGCCTGACAGATTGATTGATGACCTGATTGAGAGCCACGTTGTGACTGGCCGATAGATGTATCGTGCCTGAAAAGTCCAACGCTATCATCGGAGTGGTGATTGCCAGATTCGAGCGTCTACCACCAAGCTGTGATGGGCTGACGGGCTCTGAAGATCACGGACCAATGATTTCCCCGGTTGATAAACCGTCGTGGTATAGAGGCTCGACTGAGATGATTTGCCAGTTGATACACTGGTCTAGCTATCCGATCCTTGATAGCCCTCATGCATTTCATAGCATTGATTATAGCATGTTGCATGATTAGTTGTTTTGATAGCTCTTCGTACTGAGGCTTGACCTCGTATTTGTTTTCCTGCTTTTGTGTTGTTTGGGTCTGTGTTACCCACTTGCAGGATCTTCAGGTAACCAAGCTGGACCGAGTGGAGTGCCAGCTGGTCGATCCCCATTTCCTTGAGTCCCAGTCTATTTTATTATGTATTGAACCGGGGAATGCCCCGTGTTTTTATGTATTGGGGATCTGTATTTGAATTGAGATTTTATGTTACCTGTTTTGTATGAGTTTGAGTCAACTCGTATATTTGAGTATCGATATTTTAAATGACGATTTTGAGCTCAGGCCCTTATTATTTCGAAAAAATTTTAAGCCCTGTTTTTACACTTCCGTGATTATGTGCTTAATTGTGCTCTAATCTTGTGTGATTAGCACGGGGCCTGACATATTTCTTTTCATTCTTTTGTGTTCTTGGGTCTGTGTTGCCCATTTCAGGAGCTACAGGTAATCTGGCTGGGCAGAGTGGAGCTTCAACTAGTAGATCTCCGTTTGGTTGAGTCCCAGTGTATTTATATTATGTATTGAGTCAGGGGATGTCCTGTGCCTTTATCTATTTGGGGATCTGTAGTTTGAGATTTATTTGATTACCTGCCTGTGTTTGGATTTTGAGTTAAATCCTATTTTGAGTATTCATTATTTTAAATGACGATTTTGAGTTCAGGCCCATGTATTTCGAAAAATTTTTAAGCCCTATTTTATGCTTCCGCTATTATGTGCTTAATTGTGCTGTTAATCCTTGTTGATTAGCACGGGGCCTGACACCAGTGACTAATCCTTAACCAAATCTGATTAATCGCTAATTACCGAATCTCAGTCCTCATAGCCTTAAGTACTTTTTCACCCAAAAGGAACTCAATATGAGACAGAGGAGATGGTTAGAGCTGGTAAAGGATTATGATTGCACCATCAACTACCATCCAGGAAAGGCGAATGTAGTGGCCGATGCTCTAAGCAGGAAGTAAATAGGATTAGCCCAGATCACTGTCCAGAGACCATTGGCTTATGAAATTGAGAAGTTTGGGTTAGAATTAGTGCCCTGTGATAGTGCTGTGATCTTGGCAGATCTCTCCATTCAGTCAGATATGATAGACCAGATCAGAGAAGGACAGCTGAAGGATGAGCAGCTGAAGAAGTGGGTTAAGCAAGACAAAGAGAGAGGTAGCAATATATATACCTCCAAGGGAGGAGTTGTTAGATATCAGGGCCGGATGTGGGTGCCCCAAGTAGACACCATGAGACCAGATCTGATGGTTGAAGCCCATAACAGCCCCATACTCCGTACATCCGGGGAGTACAAAGATGTATAAGGATCTCCAGAAGTTGTATTGGTGGCCAGTCATGAAACGCGATATTTCTAGACTTGTCTCAAAATGTCTAACATGCCAATTAGTGAAAGCAGAACAGATGTATAAGGATCTCCAGAAGTTGTATTGGTGGCCAGTCATGAAACGCGATATTTCTAGACTTGTCTCAAAATGTCTAACATGCCAATTAGTGAAAGCAGAACATCAAAGACCAGCTGGAATTCTGAAGCCCTTGCCCATACCAGAGTGGAAGTGGGAAAGCATGCAATGGATTTTGTGGTTGGACTACCTAGAACTGCCCTAGGATACAATTCTATATGGGTTATAGTAGACAGACTCACTAAGTCAGCTCACTTCTTACCAGTTAAGACAACTTATGATGTGAGAAAGTATGCTGAATTGTATGTGAAAGATAGTGAGGCTGCATGGTATTCCAGTTTCGATTGTATCTGATAGAGATCCAAGGTTTACATCAGCTTGATGGAAGAGTTTACACAGATCTTTGGGTACTAAGTTGATCTTTAGCATAACCTTTCACCCCCAGACCGATGGTCAATAAGAAATGGTGATTCAGATTTTAGAAGATCTACTCAGGGCTTGTATCATAGATTTTTCAGAGAGTTGGGATTTGAAGCTGCCATTGGTAGAATTTACTTATGATAACAGTTTCCAAGCTTCGATAAAGATGGCCCCATATGAAGCTCTCTATGTCGGAAATGTAGAACACCTCTTCACTGGGACGATGTATGTGAACGAGCTAGTTTAGGTCAAAATGTGGTAGATCAAACAGCTGAAGCTATTAGGAAGATTAAGGAGCGGATGAGAACAACTCAAAGCAGACAGAAGAGTTATGCTGATAATAGGCGTCGAGAGCTGAGTTTTGAAGTTGGTGATCATGTGTTTTTGAGTAACTCCGATGAAAGGAGTAATGTGTTTTGGGAAGAAAGGAAAGTTGAGTCCAAGGTATATTGGTCCCTACGAGATTTTGGACAAAGTAGGAACAAGTGCTTATCGATTAGCACTGCCCCCACATCTGTCATCAGTGCACAACGTGTTTCATGTATCAGCTTTGAGAAAATATGTTCCCAACCCGTCGTATGTGCTGAGTTATGAACCAATCTATCTCTCACTAAATCTGAGTTATGAAGAAAGACCCGAGAGGAATCTTCTTAGAGAAAATAAGAAGTTGAGGAATCGTACCATTCCAATGGTTAAAGTACAGTGGTCTAACCAAAATGAGCGAGAAGCTACGTGGGAGACCGAGGCTAATATGCATAGTCTTTACCCAGAGCTGTTTGGTAAGTAAATTTCGAGGACGAAATTTCTATAAGGAGGGTAGAATTGTAACGCCCCAAGATCCATAGGACACAATTTTAACCCTTTTATTCTAAAGGGCTGATTTGATATTTGAACATTCATATTTGAGCTAGTTTTATTTATTTAAAGCCGACTTTCAGATTTGAAACACGATCCAGAAGGTTTCCGGACGGATTTTGCCCCAAGCACAATCCGAGTTGGTCCAGATCTGAATTTATCCTTTTAAAATAAAATGTTTTGAAATGGGAGAATTGTTTATAAAATTCTTGAAACAATTTCATGATTTAAATAGTAGTAGGGATCTTTTAGCAAATCTTTTTAAAAGGACAAAGAGTTGTTATGACAACCATGCCTACTCAAGTATTTTTACCTGCTACCAATCATACTCTCTTATATGATTGTTTATGTGAGTTGAAAGCTCATTTTTTACTTTCCAATAAAAATCTTTAGTTCTCTCAAAATTTCTAAGGAGTTCGTCGCTTGTGCTTGAGGAGATCTTCCGTAGAAACCAGCTATTCTTCATGTTTTTTCCAGTTAAAGGCAAGTAAAAGCTGATTCTTTGCTACACCATGAAAGTATATATTGTTTTCTTCAGTTCTGTGATTGCTTGCATGTTTTACGCCCAAGTTTTAGCTTATGTTCATGCTCATGCTTGGTTTACGAAAATGAATGATCGGGTTCACAGAGTTGATTTCAGTTTTAAAACTCTCCAGCCTATTTTAAAGCGATTATTGTTGTTTTAAACCACTGAGCAGTACAGACTCGAGTTTAATGTATGATTATGAACTCCTTCGTTCTGTTGTACGGCGGCGTCTGGACTTGACTCCAGGATATCGATGATGCTAGTTGAATCGGGATTTTGTACTGGTCTGATAAGCGGATCTGGTATCTTTGGATGTCGTCTGTGATGTTGCAATACTATTCCAACAGCCAAATATGTTTTGCGCTAGCGGTACTGTTCATATATCCAAATCTGTTTTAACGATAGCGCCACTCTTCCAATAGTCACATCTGTTTCAACGCTAGCGATGTTATTTCTATATTCAAACCTGTTTCGTACCTAAACACTGTTTTCTACAGTCAACTCTGTTTTCACGCTACCGATATACTTCTTGTGACCAAATCTGTTTCACGCTAACGATATGATTCCAGAAGCCAAATCTGTTTCCCGCTAGCGATACTATTCTTATAGTCACATCCTTTCCTCGCTAGCGATACTGCTTCGATAGTCAAATCTGTTTTCCACGACTGAGATCTGTTTCGTACTCGAGTACTGTTTTTATTAGCCAAATCTGTTTCCCCATCAGCGATATGTCTCTTGTATCCAAATCTGTTGCTCAGTACAATTTTAAAGAGAAATGAGTATTTTAAAAGAAATGAACCCCGATGTTTTGTGATCCGATTTCGATCAAATGATTTGTTTAAAGGAACTAATGTTCAGTTTTAAACGATTTATGGCATAGTTAACAGACGGTCATATTGGAAGGATGATCTAGCTGTCGAATGAATCAGTTGCCCCTTCATATTGTTAATGGCGATGTTTCGCCATATTGTTACTGAATTCAGATGTAGCTTGATCAAGCGCCATTGGATCTAAGGAGAGCTTCTAGCCGTAATTCACATGAAAAATATAGATGCCCAAATATGATTTTACGAAAAGAATTTATGTATAACTGACTTGCTTTAAACCATGATTATTTTAAGTTATGTATGTGTCCGTGAAACGAACCAAACTCTAGAAATTTTTTTTTACATTTGCGGAATACATAAACTGAAAGTGTGGCTCGTTCCCTTTTAAAACATTTTTCAAACCATTTTCTCAATAAGACTTGAAATAGAAATAAATAAGTATTCTAAAACATAAAACCATCCATACTTCTTAAAACCAACTGAGTAAAAGTACTGAAAATGAACATGTTTAAAGCCAATATCTGAAAAGCGTATCATAATAAAAGTGAACATAAGTGCGGTCACGGGGTACTGCTGAAGCCGACGCTCAGAGTCCTCACCGCCAGTAGGAATGTACTCATCAGCAGGATCATCACCTGCACCATTTAAACCTAGTGATCCTAGAGGCTCAGCATGCTCTATCTTGTAACATAACAAAGTACGTACTAATAAAGTCGCATGCAGGCACATACTCGTAATAAAATAACACGAGTGCATGAATGATCTTAAAATCTTGTTCGTACATTTCATATCAGACATAACATAAAACATACATAAGGCATGACATAGCATAACATGAAAAACGTATGAGTCGTATCATGAAGTGTGGACCATATTCGATTGATCAATCTATAAACCAACGTATGCGGCGGTATGGTTTACCCGAACTCAACTCGGGATCCCTATAAAGTCACAGCTCAATGCTGCCACTTCACCATGCCGTGAACACATGGATCCATAAGCTCGTAATACATGAACAGAAGTTCAACGGGCCCGATATCCCGCATCCCCTCATCATATAATTGCCACAAATCATTCAATTCTCGTGTTTTATCTTTTAAAAGAACATGTCTTTAACGATCCATAAAACATTCATGATGCGTTCATTTCATAAAATTATGCAAGTTTAAAATCTTAGTCCGTTAATGTATATTTAATGATTTCCTTTAAAATCTGTATGTACATAGAATACTACATATATGATTAAATATACATTCACGGGCTTCTATATTTTCTACTTCGGTCAATGACAGGTTCAGGAGCCTGGTCCACTACTTCTAGACTTACATCAACATTGACTTAGCCCAAGACTTAAGAGTTCCTCTTTAAAATTCCTAACACCATACAATTTTGACTAATTTCAAACTCAATTTTGACTTTATATTCAAAGGGCTATTTTTGACTAATTTCAAAATTAATTTTGACTTAAAAATCAATTTAATCAAATTGTGACTTTTAAAAGGATAACTTAATCAATTTTTGACCCAAATGATCAATTTTGACCAAATTAAAATCCAATAATCAATTTTGACTCAATTAAAAATCCAAAGACTCAAATTTTGACTTAAAAGCTTAAAATAAACATCAAACCCAATAAAATTAAAATTTTGACTCAATTTAAAACATTTGACCATTTTCTTTAAAATTGGACCTTTGACTAAAAATTAAAATAACCGGTCCATAATTAAATTAACTCGGACCAACTTTAAAATATTTTGACTCGAGACTCGACAAACCGATCCGGTCCAGCCATGAAAATTTAAAAATGACACATGCTAAAAATCATTTTCAAAGCAATAATATGTCATGAAAAATTTCCAAAACTCAAATATCAAATTAATTCTAAAAAGGCTGGAAAACATCTTAAAATATGCTTAAAAAATCAAGTAAAATCATCCACGAACTTTAGCAGCCCCTAAGACTCGAAATCTTAATTTTTACAAAAATGATCCGACGAGACTCACTTCGAGCGACAAAGCGGTAAAAATCATTAAAATTCATATTTTAACCAAATCACCCCCCTTTTTCGACCCACATCACCCTAAATCAATATATACTACTCAATAAAATAAACGAGACTCAAAAACAATTTAGGAATTGACCAAACCAACGCCTACAAACCCACTTCCCGCTCGCAGACTACAACCAGTACACGTGATAGTCATAAAATTCATAAATAATTATCCTCGACCAAATCGCTTCCCGTTTGGACCTACGTGACCCTAACTCAATGTGCTATCTCTTGCAATCAACCTTGAACATACAGACCGCATAGAGTGACTTACCCGACCCCAACAACTCTACTGTCGCGCACAGACGACAAGCCAGGACACGTGCTGATCATAAAATTCGTAACTAATTTATTCCTTGACCAAATCACTTTCCGTTTGAACCTACGTGATCCTAACTCGATGGAATAACTAACAAGACCACCCTTGGACCAAAACCTAGCCCCATGAACCGCCCATGACCGAAGCTTCACAAGAAAAAAATCAAATACGTTTTGAAAACTATGAAACATGCATGGATCTCAAACATTATGCATAGATATGAATAAATCACACAGTTTACTATGAATTAAATGGTGAGAAAAGGAATCGACATTACATGTCTGGCTTGTAGAGAAAAGAGATCTGCGAGTTACCGACGTGTGGGACGCGAGATCGAGGCACGACCGCCTTTGAACCACCAAAGGTCTGAAATTTTCAATGGGAGTGTTCTTGATAGGGGGAGGGGACGGCTAACTTGGGAGTGGAGGCTAGGGTTGAACAAATTTTTGAGTTATGAAATAATGATGGTGACCAAATTAACCCCTAATGTTTAATTAAGAAAAGAAAGGGAATTTTTAAATGCTTACCCCTCACTTAAGTCTCCAAGTTAATTAAAACTCTAAACCAAGCTTTTAAAACTTCTAAGTTTAGAAATAAAGGCCCTCTTAGATTTTAAAACACCTTAAAATCCAATAAAACAGCCCGTATAAGCGAAAAACGGGTTACCCTCCAAAATAATCATAAAAACCCCCCCAATTTTCAAAAATTGTTGGTTAAAAATAATAAATTTATTATTTAAAAATCTAATACCTAAAAATCTCAAATTATTTTCATCTCGGTCGTCCCTAGTCTCATCCACGTGTCCGTAACTCAAACAGGCTGAAAAACAAGACATGCATATCATGCAACATGAAATCATAATTAAATCACATAAAATGGCAATGTAATCAATCTAAAACTATTTTCCCCCTAAGTCATTTACTCATCACATGCATATCATGCAACATGAAATCATAATTAAATCACATAAAATGGCATGTAATCATCTAAAACTATTTTCCCCCTAGTCATTTACTCATCTCTACGTAGTTAGGAATTTCTAGGCGTTACAACTCTCCCTCCTTATAGGAATTTCGTCCCTGAAATTAAGTACGTACCAAATAACTCCAGGTAGCGCGTCTGCATATCGGCCTCAGTCTCCCAGGTAGCTTCATCCTCATAGTGATTCTGCCATTGGACTTTGAACATCGGAATACTCCGCTCTCTCAGCCTGCGCTCCTCCCGAGCTAGAATCTGCACTGGTCGCTACTCAAATGATAGGTTGGATCTAACTAGAGCGGCTCGAAATCCAAACGTGCGATGTATTCGGAACATACTTCCACAGCATCGAGATGTGGAAAACATTATGCACTGCTGCCAAGCTGGGTGGTAAAAAACTACACGATAAGCCAAAGTACCAAACCTCTCCAAAATCTCGAACGGCCCAATAAACCTCGGGCTGAGCTTGCCCCTCCGGCCAAAGCGCATCACGCCCTTCATGGGCGATATCCTCACAAACATATGATCCCCAACAGCTAGCTCCAGATCTCGTCGTCTCTGATCGGCATAACTCTTCTGACGACTCTGGGCTATCCTCATCCGATCCTGAATCCTCGTCACTATATCCGCTGTCTGCTGTACTAACTCCGGCCCAGTCAGCACTCTCTCTCCAACCTCGTCCCAGTGCACGGGAGATCTGCATCTCCTCCCGTACAATGCCTCATACGGAGCCATCCCAATCGATGCCTGAAAGCTGTTGTTGTACGTGAAATCTACCAGCGGCAATCTCGAGTCCCACATACCCTGGAAATCAATCACACAAGCTCTCAGCAAATCCTCCAGAATCTGGATGACCCTCTTTGACTGTCCGTCTGTCTGCGGATGAAAAGCCATTTTAAACGCCAATCTAGTCCCCAAAGCGGCATGTAAACTCCTCCAGAATGCAGACGTGAATCTGGTGTCTCTGTCAGACACGATAGAGACTGGTATGCCATGTAGCCTGACAACCTCTCTGATGTAAAGCTCAGCGTACTGTGTCAGGGTGAAAGTAGTCTTCACCGATAAGAAATGTGCTAACTTGGTGAGTCTGTCCACAATCACCCATATTTCCGTGTACCCTCTGAGACTCCTGGGCAATACAACCACAAAAGTGATATGCTCACACTTCCACTCGGGAATAGGGAGTGGTTGCAACAATCCTACCGGTCGCTGATGCTCCGTCTTGACCTACTGACAAGTCAAGTACTCAGACACCTCTTCCAATATCCTTCTTCATCCCCGGCCACCAGTATAGCGTCTGCAAATCTCTGTACATCTTCGTACTCCCTGGATGGATGGAGTAGGTCGATGCATGAGCCTCAGATAAGATCTTGGCTCTCAACTGTCCAGTACTCGCACCCACATACGACCTCTAAAACGAACAATCCCATCCTCAACTGTGTACAGACCTCGTCCACTGGCCTCATCTCGCTGGCTCCACTGTTGTAACTACTCATCGGAGGCCTGCCCATCTCTAAGCCTCTTTCGAAGAGTCGGCTGAATAGTGAGCGCTGCTAAACTTGGTGCACCACCCCCCGAATAGAAATCCAGACCGAATCTCTGAATATCAGCCTGTAGTGGCCTCTCAACTGACAAACACGCCACTACTGCAGTCTTCCGGCTCAAAGCGTCTGCCACTACATTAGCTTTACCCGGATGGTAGCTAATGTCACAGTCAAAGTCCTTCACCAACTCTAGCCATCTGTGTTGCCTCATGTTCAGCTCTTGCTGGGTGAAGAAGTACTTGAGGCTCTTGTAGTCGGTGAAAATCTGACACTTCTCGCCGTACAAATAGTGCCTCCAGATCTTCAAAGAAAACACTACTGCTACAAGCTCCAAATCGTGCGTCGGATGGTTCTGCTCATAACTCTTCAGCTGCCTCGACGCATAAGCAACAACCTTACCACCCTGCATCAGAACTGCACCCAAACCTCTCAGAGAAGCATCTGTATAAACCACAAGCTCCTCGTGATCCACTGGCATAGCTAACACTGGTGCTGAAGTAAGGGCCTCCTTCAGCTGGTAAAAGCTCCTCTGATACTCGGGACCCCACACATACTTCAAATTTTTCTTGGTCAAGGCTGTAAAGGGCACTAAAATCGAATATAAGCCCTTGATAAATTGCGATAGTAACCTGCCAAGCCCAAGAAACTACGAATCTCCACAGCATTCTTTGGAATTCCCCAGTTCTGCATTGCCTCCACCTTCGATGGGTCAACTTAAATCCCATCTCTCGACACAATATGCCCTAAGAATGCCACCTGCTCCAGCCAAAACTCGCATTTGCTGAACTTGGCATACAATCTATGCTCTCTCAAAGTCTGCAAGGCTGTCTGCAAGTGCTGCCTATGCTCCTCCAAGCTCCTCGAATAGACCAGAATGTCGTCGATGAAAACAATGATGAACTGGTCTAAGTACTGTATGAATACCCTGTTCATCAGATCCATGAAAATCGTTGGGCATTCGTCAGGCCAAACGGCATCAACAAGAACTCGTAGTGTCCGTAGTGTGTCCGAAAAGTGGTCTTGGACACGTCCTCCTCTCTAACCCTCAACTGGTGATAGCCCGATCTCAAATAAATCTTCGAGAACACCGAAGCTCCCTGCAGCTGATCGAATAAATCATCAATCCTCGAGAGTGGGTACTTATTCTTCACTGTGACTCTGTTCAGCTCCCGGTAGTCAATACACAACCTCATGCTGCCATCCTGCTTCTTCACAAACAACACTGGCGCGCCCCATGGAGAAAAGCTTGTCGGCATACAATGGCGGATCCGGATCCTGTTCCCCGGGGGCGCAGAGGAAATAAAAAATGTCCCGAGAAACGTTCAATACATTCAAATACAATTCTATAAACATTCATAGGGTGTTCATAGAATCGTTACCTTGCTGGCGTCTAGGCGCCTGGCTCCAACCAGAATTCACAGGGAAATCTGGCTCTTGAATTGTAGGCGGCGGTAGATCCTCCTAATTAGGTCCATGACCGGAATCAAGATGCCTTCGTCAATCTACACTAGAAGAACTGACGGATTTTACCACGAACAGAAACTCCTCGTCGCGGTGATCGAAACAAGTCCGATCACGTAGATGGCGGCACACGGCGGCGGCACGAGGCGGCGCAAGGCGGCGGCCGGCGGCGTGAGGTTGAGGGAGAGGAGGGGCGGCCGAGTGTGAAGTGTGGAGGCTAGGGTTGTGAGTTGCAAAAAGTGTCTCATTAAGTTGCCTAGGTCAAGACTAAGTATAGGTATGATGGGCTTGAACCGGCCCATTGGACCTGGGGCGGGCCAGTCCAATATATGAACATTCTGTTCTCCGCATCACCGTGGCTTCATCATAATTACGATCGACGATCAGATCGGACCGATCGACTCAGTTTCCAAAACTGAATATTATGATGCGAAAGCAATTTTTCAGAATACCTAGACCAAAATAGCAGTTTAGCCCCTAAACTTTGTGAAATCGCAATTTGACCTCTGTTGACTTTTAGGAAGTCGCACTCCCTAAAATCCTCTTCCTATGCTCAACACATTGAGCTCAGTTTCCGTGCGGGAATCATAAATACAGTACTTGTGTGACCCTCAATGGTTCAGGGATACAGCTAGCTGTGGGCCCACAACCATTATGGCTCCGAAATCACAATTTCGGACTTGCCCATCGGATCATGGTAAAGAGCCTAGAAACATCGCCCCATGATCCCCTAGGTATCACTGATAGTTCCTGCAAAAACCAGTCGGTCATGGTTAGCGTACAGTACGGTTCTTTCTACACATATATCCCGATCAGATCAACGACCATTGGTAAATTGAGAGTCGCTAGAGATCCGATAGCTATGCATACATCTTGGAGATCAAATAGTGACATCGCGAGTGTTACTAGGCAAACACATTTACCTAAAACACATCCAGTACTCTGGCCATATATTTATCACACTATTGTCTCCTCAGATAACATAGGATATCCACGCATGAACGCGAGCGGTGAATCCTCGACAACGAAGCATCGACTCCTACATGCATCGGGGCCTCACCCAATCCCGCCGCCTAACGACCCCATTTGAGTCGGCAAACGGGTCAAAGTGAGGTGCCTATCATGTAGCGTCTCAATGACGTTTCAAGTAGTGAGGACTAATCGGTACAACGAAGACCTCGGACTTTTCCACTCGACAAATTCAGAATGCACAGTGACTATTAGATGTGTTTCATGATAGCCATCATATCCACTATCACATCTAACATACACTATGGTGCATTCTAGGTCTTTATCCAACACAATTGTTAACATCATATAACATAATGAAAATAAAGAATGCCATAAAGAAATGCGAATAACATATATAAAGATTGTCATATACAAGAGTCAATAAAACCCATATGCCACAAGTTGGCTAGTTGGGCATCTACTCTAACAATCTCCCACTTGCCCTATAGCCAAATACTCATCAGACGCAGTCCCATTGTTTCGCGATGTTTTTTTAAACAACGGTCCTGGCAAGGGCTTCGTAAGTGGATCAGCAATGTTCTTCGCAGAGGCGACTCTCTCAACTGCTATGTCACCTCTAGCCACAATATCCCGGGTTATGTGGTATTTCCTCAGTATATGTTTGGATCTTTGGTGAGACCTAGGCTCCTTTGCTTGCGCAACGGCACCCGTGTTGTCACAGTACACCGGGACTGGACCAACTCCATCAGGAATGACGCCCAACTCTTGGACGAAATTCCTTATCCAAACCGCCTCCTTAGCAGCAGCTGATGCTGCAATGTACTCAACCTCAGTGGTTGAATCCGCGATGGTGTCTTGCTTGGAACTCTTCCAAGAGACAGCACCACCATTGAGCATGAAAAATCCAGAGGTAGACTTAGAATCATCCACGATATGTTTGGATCTTTGGTGAGACCTAGGCTCCTTTGCTTGCGCAACGGCACCCGTGTTGTCACAGTACACCGGGACTGGACCAACTCCATCAGGAATGACGCCCAACTCTTGGACGAAATTCCTTATCCAAACCGCCTCCTTAGCAGCAGCTGATGCTGCAATGTACTCAACCTCAGTGGTTGAATCCGCGATGGTGTCTTGCTTGGAACTCTTCCAAGAGACAGCACCACCATTGAGCATGAAAAATCCAGAGGTAGACTTAGAATCATCCACGTCACAGGAAGCTAGAATCAGTGTAGCCTTCCAATTTCAGTTCACCACCCCCATAGACCATGAACATATTCTTAGTCCTTCGCAAGTACTCAAGAATATCATTCACAGCCTTCCAATGCAATTGGCCGGGGTTGTCCTGGTAGCGGCTCGTGACACTCAGAGCATATGCGACATCCGGTCTAGTTGAGATCATGCCATACATAATACTACCTATCGCCGAGGCATATGGCACACGTGCCATACTCTCTATCTCCTCATCAGTCTTCGGATACATAGACTTAGATAGAGTGACCCCGTGGCTCATAGGTAGGTGTCCTCTCTTGGACTCTTCTATAGAGAACCTCTTAAGTATGGTATCGATGTAGGTGGCTTGGGTGAGTCCGAGCATCCGTTTCGATCTATCCCGATAGATCTGTATTCCAAGAATATAGGATGCTTCACCCATGTCCTTCATCGAGAATCCACTAGAAAACCATACTTTAGTTGACTGCAACATTCCTACATCATTCCCAATGAGTAGAATGTCATCAACGTAAAGTACAAGGAATGTCACAGCGCTTTTAACTACCTTCTTATATACACATGGATCCTCGGGATTCTTGATGAAACCACATTCCTTAATTGTTTCATCGAATCTCCGGTTCCAACTCCTCGACTGCTTGTTGAGACCGTAGATCGATCTCTGAAGTTTGCATACCATATGCTCACTTCCTACAGATGTGAAACCCTCAGGCTGCGTCATATAGATCTCTTCCTTAATGTTTCCATTAAGGAAC
>KV010137.1:38618-60237 GCA_001598015.1 Dorcoceras hygrometricum | reverse complement strand
AAGGAGGGTAGTTCGATAGATCACCAGGTCACTATCTATCTGCATGCTCAAAACAACACAATGTTCCCTACCAATGAAACATGGTACTTCGCATCGCAGATACTAGTCTCTAGCTCGGGCGGCCTTATCCTCATTTTGACGGCCCAATCGACTAGGAACTTGTTCAGAATACACAGTGACTATTAGATGTGTTTCATGATAGCCGTCATACCCACTATCACATCTAACATACACTTTAGCGTATTCTAGGTCTTTACTCAATGCAATTTTTAATCATTATACAACACAATGAAAGTAAAGAATGCCATATAAATAAATGTGAATATCATATATAAAGATTGTTTCATACAAGAGTCTATAAACCCACACACCACAAGTTGGCTAGTTGGACATCTACTCTAACATCGACGAGCTGATCGATCCTCGGGAGGGGATAGCAATCCTTGGGACAAGCCTTGTTCAGGTCCCGAAAATCCACACACATCCTCCATTTTCCCGTAGCTTTCGGCACCAGAACAACGTTAGATAACCAGGTAGGGAAATGTACATCTCTGATATGCCCAGCTTGTAGCAGGTCCTCGACCTGACTTCTGATTACGGCATCTTTCTCGGGCCCAAAGTGCCTCCTCTTTTGAATAACTGGCCGGGAACCTGAGGAGACATTCAACCGATGCTCCACCTCACGCTTGACCCCATTTAGATCGGACGGTGACCAAGCAAAAACATCCTTATTCTTCTCCAAGCACTGAACCAATCGCGCTCTTACCTCCTCGGGCAGAGACTTGGAAATTTTCACAATCCTCGTTGGAGGAACAAGGACCAGCTCCTCCTCCTCATCCTCCGTAGTCAATTGAAAGTCCTTTCCTACCAGATTCAGACTTCTGTCTTCCCGAGCTTTAGGATGATCTTGGGCTCGGGTCTTAGCCACCTTCTGTTCCACTCTTACCTCCTCAAAATAGCACTTCCTTGCCACCTTACGATCCCCGAGGACCTCCCCCACCGAATTTCCCACTGGAAATTTGATCTTTTGGTGTAAGGCCGAGGCCACAGCCGAGAACGCAGCCATAGCCGGCCTCCCGAGAATGACGTTGTAGGAAGAGGGTGTATCCACAACAGTAAACTCCACCACCTTGGTTTTTCTGCATTCGCCCGAGCCGAGCGACATAGGCAACTGAACAGCCCCTACCGGCTGCAAATAATCCCCAGTGAACCCGTACAAGGGTGTGTTCACCGGCTCCATACGATATTCTCCAAGATCCATCTGATCCACCGCGCTCTTGAAGAAGACATTGTCTGAACTCCCCGAGTCCACAAAAATACGGGCCACTTCATAATTTGCAATCATAGCCCTGATGACTAGAGCGTCATTGTACAATTCCGCATCCAGAGGCATGTCCTCGGGGCCAAAGGAGATGGTAGGTCCCGAGCGCCTTTTATCGACCTCCATGGTTTCCATCCGCCGATATCTCATCTTCCTCGCTCTGTTGGAGTCCCCATCAGTAGGTCCTCCTGAAATCATATTAATGAATCCTCGAGGCTGAGGCGTTCTCCGCTCTCCTCGGCCAGGTTGTTGAACCTGTCCCCGAGGTGTTCTGTCTTGGCCAGGGGTCCTGTTATTAAACTGCCTGTCGTCCTCCCGACGAGGCCTCTTCTCCCACCGACGTGTCTTATCAGCCACCAGCGCTGCGCGTACGTCGGGGTTGTTTTGGATGATACGCTCCAATTCTTGATCCCAAAGCCGACATTCCGCAGTAATGTGGCCATAATCTCGATGGAAAATCACAGAACCTATCTGATTTAGGATTCCTCGGGGCCCCCTCGCTGCCCCGAGGTCGTTGTACAATTTTTCGCTCATCACAGATTTCCAAGGCCCAAACCTTGCTTACTTTCAAAGGAGCCCGAGCAGTAAACTCCCCCAACAGCAAAGGGGGCTCCTGTCTGACTGGCCTCGGTTGAGGTCTCTCTGCCCGAGCATCCCGACCAACCCGAGGTGGTGGCCTCTGTTCATTCTTTCTTGAGGACTGTATCTCATCTACATTGACATACTTTTCTGCCTTGGTCAAAAGCTCATCAAATGTTTTTGGGGGCTTCTTAACCAGCGACTTGAAGAAGTCACCCCCTCGCAGCCCCTGGGTAAACGCCCCGATCAGGAGGTCGGGCGTAGCAGATGGCACCTCAAGCCAGATATACTCCCGAAGAGTCTCACTCTCTCTCTGCTTCACCGTAAACAGGTTCAAGGTGGTCAGGGGCTGTTTCTTACTACTGGCAAACTGATGGAGGAACGCTTGACTGAAATCCCGAAAGCATTTTATGCTCCCTGCCGGCAGGAGCTTGAACCATTGCTGGGCTGCTCGGACAAGGGTAGTCAAAAAGATTCTGCATTTGATTGGATCGGAATATCGGTGAAGAAGCGCGGCGTTTTCAAACCGGGATAAATGCTCCTCGGGATCTCCCATCCCGTCATATTCTCCCACACTTGGATATTTGAAGTGTTGAGGCATGTCGGCCTCCAACACATCAATAGAGAAGGGCACCTCCCGAGCA
The DNA here is from genome assembly GCA_001598015.1 of Dorcoceras hygrometricum. Taxonomy (NCBI): domain Eukaryota; kingdom Viridiplantae; phylum Streptophyta; class Magnoliopsida; order Lamiales; family Gesneriaceae; genus Dorcoceras; species Dorcoceras hygrometricum. Next base: position 57,693 of record KV010137.1, on the reverse strand, counting down.
GGTGGGGGAGGAGGAGCTGAGCTCCTTTCCTTCTTCAGATTCTCTAATTCCTCACGCATCTTCCTCATCTCCTCAGCCTGCTGATTCTCCAATTCCTCACGCATCCTTCTCATCTCCTCAGCTCGCTGATCGGGATTAGGTTGCGGTTGTGGCGCAGGTTGGTTTGCCAATATTTGCGCCACAGTGGTGGCTACCAATTCAGCTAGTGGCTACCAATTCAGCTATCTGGGCGGGGGTAAGTGTAGGATTCTCCGACCCCTGAGTGGTACTCTCTGTGTTACTGTTGTCCCCACTATGCCGAGCTCTAGTCCTCTTCGGCGGCATCTTATATCTTCTTCTACGAGCTTCCCACATACGGCGCCAATTGATGTAACCAAATAGTTCAGCCGACGAGCTACCACCACGTCGAGGACCTCGGTAACGTCGGACGTCGGGAACTGGAGAGTGCGTGCGTATTCCTACAACCAACGAACACTCGTCAAAGGGCGCCGGAGGTGTGTCCGGCGAGGCCCCTCCGATGCTTAAGTCAGCCGTGCACGAGAGTAAAATGAGAGCAATATAAGCTGTGTGCGAGAGAGTGCAATAATGAGTGAATGAATACAAAGGAGCGAACCTGGTGGTATTTATAGAGGGGCTAAGCAGATGAATCGATTCGCTTGCACGTTCTGCCGAGACGTGGGTGAGGTCGTGCGCACGTCTTCCGCATAATCCGGCCCACGTTCTCCGCCTTTTGCGAAAGTGCTTTAACACGTCGGGTCAGGGTTCTCGGGCGACGCCTTGAACTTGGGTCGTCTCCTCAGGTTATAAGCTCTTCTCCATAACGAAGGAGCTCGGGCGATTCTTGAACGCGAGGCAAGTCCTCGGCCAAAATCCCGAGCTCCGAGCTCTATGCGCATCTTTTGATTGCTTTTGCCCTTGATGATATTGGTAGGGTTGATGCTTGGTCCTCGGGTCTCGAGCTACTTATGGGGGGCATCATTATCCATTTGACTAGATATCCTACATCAATCACTTATTAAATCATTTTTAATCATATATGGCAAAATATGGTTTTAGTTTTTCATTCAAAATAGTAAGTTTCCTTATCAACATAGATTTGATTAATCAAACCGAAACATATTATCATGTATTTACTATAATTTAACATTCTACTCAAATGCTTCAAAAGAACAACATTCTACTCATATTTCAATAATCATACATTATTATTAACACGGTCTCATTTACAAAACTAAACTGACTTGCAAGATAATATTCACTTAGTTCTTAGAATATCCCGTAAATTCCGTCCACGTCCAATCAAGTTGTGATCCTCGATAGACATTTTCACTCGAGTCCAATAATGTGAGGATGATTAGTCTAGTCAGCTATATACACATTTTCGTTTGAATCTCCATCAACGAACAATTTACAGCAACATTTACGTTCGTCGGTTGAAAATGACATTATCTACACAAACTAGCAAAATGTGTTTATATATAATTGTCACTTGCAAATGTTGCCCAAAGCTAAAGGCTAGAATTCGACATGGACTCCAACTAGAATAAAGATTTGGATCAGTCCCTTACTCCATAAAGTCAATTTGTAAAAAACATCCACTGTTTTAATTATAACTATCATGTCATCATCATGATTATTATAATTATTAATTAGAATGTCATTCATTACTAGCTTGCGATAAGGCAAGTAGTGGGTCGAGTGCAAGATGGAGTGTCAGCAAGCTAAAATAAGTTTTCTCGGATTGGGCAAAATACCAAAGGACTTGCATGATACATATAGGGTCGTAAAAACGGGTCATACTAAGTATAATTTTTAATCGCCTATTTGGAGATGGGTCAGACCAAATGGGCTGTGAGTTGTAGGCCTAACTCTCGCAAGGCAGGTTGGGATGGATTTAGGGATTTTGTTCAGGGAATAGGGATTAGGGGTGTAATCAGAGCTTTAAGTAGTAGTCTAGGAGGCTGGATTTTATGTTAAAAATTGTGTTGATAAAAAAGGAAAACACTGTTAAGATGTACATTTTATTTCAATCTTTTAGTCTCTACGTAATTGCCTCTGATTTTTGTTTTTTATAGTTTAAAAAATCTCACAAATAATTATACGAAAAATTAAACATAGGTTATTTATATTTATAAGAGAATATAACTCATTGAAATGTATATGGACTGAAAATTTTTTTATTGTTGATACTAGCTTGGACGTATGATATATGATACGTCTTCTAATGAGTATCGAAATCATTGTCGATTTAAAATGGTGATTAATAAGACATTCAATCATAACGTAGTAAAGTTGTAAATTAATAAAATATTAATAAATTTAGACTATGATTTTATTAATTTATAAAGATATTATTAATTGAAAAGTATACGGTCGAATAATAGGTTAGAAGGGTAGTGAATAATTTATTATAAAAACGTTTACGCCGTGAAGTGGCAATACTTTTAGTTCTTGAAATCTTGAGCACCGAGAAATTATAACGAGTTTGGTTTTCATATCATGTGAAAAATAGTCGACATAATCCTCTAAACGAATTTATGCAATTGTAAATCATTTGAAAGATATGCAAGTGATTTGGCGAAAATAGTTTGAAGTATTTTATTAAAAACACTTAAAATACATCAATATTAATATGAAAATCATGAATGAATGCAATAAGGTAAACAAGCAATTTGTTTACGCAAATTCAAAGGCAACACCGTCTATGTCTGCTCTCTTCTATCAAAGGAATCCAGTAGAAGACTTTGATTTGTATATCACGTTGTACAAACCCGCTTCAATTTAATACTTAACCATTGTCTAAATTGCCTAAATACTAGTATAAGCGCAATGTTTTATGTATTTGTGAAATACTCTTACTCAACTAAACATTGAAACTCTAATCTACTATATATTTGCGTGAGTGAGTGTATGTGAGGATTTAATCTGTTATAGTATGTAATTTCAAATATACATTCAATACTAGGAAATGCTCTCAATAAGCTGTAATCTTTATGTATGATTCTCTCTTTTTGTTCACTCCTCTATTCGGTTCTTTTCTTCTCTTTTTTATTCTATTGTCTTACTTGTTAATCTCACAAGTGTTGTATTTATAGATTTCAGGTCTGATATAAATGTTAGGAACAATGAAATGACCATTGAAAAACTTATGGACACTTTTGCCAATTCTGACAATATTGTATTTGTATCTGATCTGGTTTGACCAAACTGATCTATGCTGCTGTGATCTGATCTGAGCTGTTGTGAACTGATCTGCGATGTTAGGGATAACTCTCACAAGGCAGGTTGGGATGGATTTAGGAATTTTGTTCAGGGAATAGAGATTAGGGGTGTAATCAGAGCTTTAAGTCTAGGAGGACGAATTTTATGTTAAAAATTGTGTTGATAAAAGAACACTGTTAAGATTTACATGTTATTTAAAATCTTTTAGTCTCTACATAATTGTCCCTGGTTTTTGGTTTTTCTAGTTTAAAAAATCTCACAAATAATAATACACAAAATTAAACATAGCTTATTTGTTGGAGAATTTAAGTTTTGGTGGAAAAAAAAAGATTAGTTAGCTCATAGTATAATCGACCAGATCAAGACGAAGCCTACTACGTTGATTACTCAAACTAGATCGGAGCTAAGCTGGTTAAGAACAAACCAGCTCAGAGACTCTAGAACTAAGCTAAGTTGGTTAAAGACAAACCAGTTCAGAGATGTTAGATAAGATGGTTAAGGGCAAACCAGCTCAGGGATTTTAGCTAAGCTGGTTGAGGACAAACCAGCTCGGAAGAACAGAAAGAATCTGAATAGTCTATCAGTTGAAAGAAATAACTTCTATATGAGATATGAATGCAGAGTTGAAACATATTAAATCAACGGTAATAAATTTTACCAGTAGACACGTCGTATAGATCCAAAGGATATGTCTGCGGAGTTTTTAATTCTTGTACTGTTCATGTACATCTTTCATTAAATGCTTTCCTCTTTTTAGCATACACTCCGTCGTACTTAGTTGAAAACAGATCTCTGTATATCTAGAATTTTCTAAAGATAGTCCCAACGACTACAAAGAGATTCTGAGAAGTCAACACATCAAATCAAGGATATTTGACGAATACAATACCTTAAAATAATCTGAAATCCTTTTAGGTGAGTTGTCTTTACTAAGCTTGGGTCTGATCGGGTCGTTGTGTTGAACTGCTCTAATCTTATTTGTCCAATCTGGTCTCTTTGTATTTTACTGTTCCAGGTTGTAATAGTTCACTTTACTTCTCTGATTAGTTCGGTATGTAGGATTGTTGTACTGAACCTATTCTGCTCCGAGTTGGTTTGTCCAAGCTGGTCTCTCAGCTGATCCGATATTACACTTCTCGCTCTGAGTTGGTTTAACAATTGATCCAATACAAAGTCCGTTCTACCCGTTTTGTTCTTTCTTTCAACTGATAGACTATTCAGATTCTTTCTGTTCTTCCGAGCTGGTTTGTCCTCAACCAGCTTAGCTAAAATAACGGAGATGGTTTGTCCTTAACAAGCTTAGCTAACATCTCTGAGCTGGTTTGTTCTTAACCAGCTTAGCTTAGTTCTAGAGTCTCTGAGCTGGTTTGTCCTTAACCAGCTTAGCTCCGACCTGGTTTGAGTAATCAACGCAGTAGTCTTTGTCTTGATCTGGTCGATTATACTCTGAGCTGATTAATCTCTTTTTGTCTTCACCAAAACTTAAATCTCCAACAATTTCTCCCTTTTTGGCGATGACAAAAATTGTGAGTAAAAATAGATTTTATTAACTTTGTAAGCTTTTTACATATACAATCAGCTATACAATAAACACATATCTAAGCCCCTAAATCCTCATAGCAGCCGTCTCTTTTTACTGCTTTCATCTTCCCTCTTTTTGTCATCACTGATCTCCTTAAGGTGATTGACCAATTCAGCTAGTTGTAACTTGACCAAGGCCATTTCACTAGCAAAATGCGGATGGCTTTCTTCAAATTGACGAACAATATTAGTTTCCAGTGCCGTCTGAGAAGTATTGACGTTGGTCACCACCTCATCCATCTTCTTATAAAATGCTTGCCTGAACAATTTGGAGTCGTATTTCATATATGTCTGATCATCCCGCATCATGTTAATCGTGGATTCCAGGGATGTGACTAGTCTCTTCATCGATTTAAATTCAGATAAAACCATCTGAGAAGTATTGACGTTGGTCACCACCTCATCCATCTTCTTATAAAATGCTTGCCTGAACAATTTGGAGTCGTATTTCATATATGTCTGATCATCCCGCATCATGTTAATCGTGGATTCCAGGGATGTGACTAGTCTCTTCATCGATTTAAATTCAGATAAAACATCAAAATCTGTCGGGGTACTTGAAATGTTGACGGGCTGTGGACCAGCTTGGGCAAAATCTTGTTCTGCTTCTATATTAGCTCTTTGCTCTGTGTACTGTACAATAGCTAATCCGGAAGAATTAGGACCCTGATGATCCTCATTATTGTTTGATTCAGAAGAATGAATAGAAAAACTTGAATCTGTTGGACTGGATGGGATTGAACCTTCTTGTGCCTGATGCTCAACGGGTTGCCCAGCTTCTGGAGCCTGTTGCTCTTAAGCCAGAGCCGGTTTCTCAATAGCAAGAACTGGTTTCTCCTCTGTCTCCTGAGCTGCAGCAGTGGTTCCTATCCATAACACTTTGGGCGCCTCAGCCCAGGAAATTTTGGGAATATCATCTGTAGAATAATACCAGCGGTTGAGGATTCCGGAACCAGAAGGGGTAGACTAGCTTGAAAACACTGAAATCGGTGATGCTTTATGATCTCCTTGAGCTCTCTTTACAATAACCGAATACACATGTGATCATAATTGGCAGAAGGTGCAGCTTTGTTTAATTCAGCCCAGTGCTTGTCTACCGCTTCTTGCAACTGCTTCTCATACAACCTGACTTGCACCAACAACCTCCGCTGTAATAATTTAGACACCCGTTCTGTCGCAGCCCACGACATGAATTCATCTTCTACTTTGTCCATATTGTCGATGAGCGTCATAGAATTGATTGTGTTGAGCCTCACCTCAGTCCGGAAGTTTGCCCATTCATCAAAAGATGACATCTTTGAGGACACCGCTTCCCAAGCAGATTGAATAACCAATATGCAGTGCTCTTCGACAGGGTTTGGCCGGGAAAAGGCTTCTAGTACCTCTTTTCCCATGGCAGTGGGGTCTATCTTTGGTAGGAAGTGTGTTGACAAATTGATCTCTCTAATCTCCATGGGGGAAAACACCATACCACGTCCATAAGCAGTTGATTGCTAGGTAGCTTGATCAGAATCTTGCCTGACTTGTAGAGGAAGATATTTGGATACGGCCTTCTCCTCTAGAGCTGGAACAGGTTTTACCAGATTAGGCCTCTTTTTCCTCAACTTCTTCTTGATCTCTGGCAGAGGTAGAGACACGGTTGATTCAGAATCAGATGGAGCAAGAATGAGTTTCCGTTTAGCAGTAGCTCCACCTGTTCTTGCTGCGTCTAGCATCGCCAGAGGACGCTTTCCATCATCTGAACTGGTCTCAGACCTTGACTTGGCTCGAGCAGCTGAGCTCCCTGCCACTATCTTCTTCTTCATTTGTCACCTTCTTATTCTTCGGCTCTACAAATGCTACTGCCTTATCCCCCGAAGATTTTCTCACCTCACCAGCTTGAGGAGCAGCTTGGTTATTTTTCATATAAGTGAGAACAGACTTGTTGTTCAGAACTTTCAAGGGATGTAGAGCCACGGACTGCCCAAGGTCCGCTTTTACTAACTTCTCCAGTAGAATACTGAGCGGCACAGCATATCCTTGGGATTTCTTGCCATGCGTAGATACCATGGCATCTAGGGTCTTGAATAGCACGTGCGCTCAGTTCACTTTCAGCCCAGCACTGATAGCAACCATTATTTCAAACTTCTCCGTAGTCACCAAATCAAACGAACGGGTTTGGCAGATAGCGACTTCGCCACAATATCGTGTAGCAGCCGGTACTCTACTTTCATATCCTTCTTCTTGTTGAAAGGCTTGAAGGGAACATCTGTAGAAGAAAACAATACCTTCATATTGGCTACCGCTTGGGCCGGAAGCCCAGAAAAACTGACCGGCCCCTCCATCAGAATATGGAATGTCTCAGTAAATACGTCCATGGTCATTACCATCTTCCTGTTAAACACTATGCTCACTATTTTTCCTGCTATCACCGATGCGTTGGCGAAAAACTGGGTTAGAGCCTCCTCAAACACTGAACCTGAAACTCCCAAAAATCCTATAAGCCCTGATTTCTCCATAGGCTGGAACATTTTGACCATTCCGGCATCTTCCATGCTGAACACCAACTCAAAGTTCACCTGGAGAGCATTAACAATGAAGGAAACCATCCGAAAGTTTGAAGGATTAGTAGATTTGAGAGTAAAGAAAGATTTGAGATAGATTGCAGAATAGCTGCTTGAATGCTAGAGAGATTTTGAAAATGCATACTGAGAGAAGGATTAATATGTACTGACGATGAGATAGAAAGGTTTTAGTGGACACATGTCCTTCTATGGTTAAAAGAGATTTGAAATAGTTTGAAGAATGACCGTCCGATTTAAAAGTAATTTTGAAAGACAAAATGATCTCATACGTTTGATTTTACTGTACCAGCACGGATACATTAATTCAAACACCATGATAATATCGCATTGTATATGTCCCTAAGCTGGACCAGATTAGCACGGCTGACCAGCTCGGAGACAAACAGTAGACTTTTGTTATTATCTGTTTGAATTACTTTGTTCCCCCTGAACAAGTGCATACAAAACATGATTAAAACATATCTAAGAGGCCTAAAATATTTTTAAAGTAAGAAAACTTAGCATCAGGTAGAGGCTTCGTGAAGAAATCAGCTACTTGCTGATCTTTTGGAACATGCTCTATCCGAACGTCCTTTTTCAGCACGTGGTCTCTTATGAAGTGATGTCTTATATCAATGTGCTTGGTCCTGGAATACAGCACAGGGTTCTGAATGATGGCTATCGCACTCGCGTTGTCACAGAAAATGGGTGCTTCGGCTGCATCAACGCCATAGTCCCTAAATTGTTGTATCCATAAGATTTGAGCACAGCAGCTCCCAACTGCTAGATACTCTCTTCAGCTATGGACATTGCGATTGGTGTCTGCTTCTTGCTAAACCAGGATATCAATTGGTCACCCAAGAACTGACAAGTTTCACTTGTGCTACACCGATCTATCTTACAACCTGCGTAATCTGCATCACTGTAACCAATTAAATTGAAACTTGAGTCTTTGGGATATCAAAGACCCACATTATGGGTGTCCTTAAGGTATTTTAAAATGCGTTTAACAGCTATGTAGTGAGACTGTTTTAAAACAACTTGGAACTGAGCACATATACAGACAACGAACATAATGTCTGGTCTGCTTGCAGTCAGGTACAAAAGCAATCCAATAATCCCACGATACCTAGTTACCTCTACGGTAGTACCAGTTTCATCCTTGTCCAGCTTGATTTAAGCACTCATTGGAGTAGCTGCTGAAGAGCACTTTTCCATACCGAACTTCTTTAGAAGTTCCTTTGTGTACTTGGCTTGATTGATAAAGGTTACATCCTCAAGCTGCTTCACTTGTAGTCCAAGAAAAAATGTCAGCTCCCCCATCATGCTCGTCTCGAACTTATCCTGCATCATCTTGGAAAATTTATCACAGAGCTTAGGTGTAATGCCCAGAAATTCATAAATCCACAAATAGAAAAGTTTAAGGTTTGAGGGATCCATTTGTATTTCTTTCATTAATCAGCTTTAGTCCAAGATGATTACCAGATTAGAGGCACGATTTTGAGGACTGTCTGGGAGGTTCACGCAAGTCGGTTTGTTCCCTATTTTAATCAAATTGGTTCGATTTATATTTTAATTATTTTTAAAACGGAGTAGCACTTTAGTAGGAACGTGTTTTCATTCATTGAATTTTTCATATAAATACTTCCAAGCACCTCACGCATCTTCATTCACGAGAATTTCACAAAAAAAAAAGTAAAGCCATAGAAGCGGTCTCTCTGCTTTCAAGAAACTATGAGGACTGGAAATAATCAGTTAGTAATTAACAATTTAGTCAAATCTGAATGGTGATTTAGTCCTGAGAGGTATCTCGTGCTGAGTAAGCTGTTAAGGAGCTTCAGATTTGACTTAGAAGTGAATCGGGTGTGAATCGTTGAGTGAAGGGAGAGATAGTAAGCGCTGGGCAGATTTGGTGTATCGGGAGCAGCTGGAGTTCAGATTTGGAGAATACCCTACGCGAGTAAATTAGAGGCGCTGTGAGGATCGTTTGGTTCATTGTTTGAGTAGACCGGTTCGTTGTTTTCATATTTGAGTAAGATCTGGGTGTCCAGATCTGACCCTCATGTGAATGAGTGGGTTGTCCTGAGCGGGAGACGAAACGATGTCGTTTTGGATTACCCAGGTAGACGCGGATAGAGTGTAAGCGATGCGATGTCGTTTGGCGTATACCAGATTTGACACTGGCTGAGTGTAATAGATGTGACGCAGTTTAGCGAACATCGGATTTGGTGAGAGCTAGACTCCCGTGCGACGTCGTTTTGGTGGTTGCGAGCTGGTGTAGCGTAGAGGAATCAGATCTGGTGTAGTGCTAAGCTCTGAGCTGAGTTGACTTCTACTGTAACGTTGACTGGGAGAATTAATATAAGTGTCGATCAACACTTAGATGATTTTGGAGACCCGATATTTCCGATCTTCTTCCCCAGAAAGCTATCGACTTGTATCTGTTCTTCGAAACCCTTAGTGTTCGTCGTACCTTATTTTTCCCGATTTCCGTTGATTGACGCCGCCGTTTGGAGCAAGGTTGGTGACGCTGAGCTCGTCTAGTCTAGATCTTTCGATTGGTACCATTTTGGATCTTTGGATTGGCTGTTTGAGGAGGTGTGACGGGAGTAGAGCGTTCGAATGTTTTGCGATTTACCAGTCCGGTAGATCTCTCGTCCCATTAGAGCTTTTGGGTAAGTGATTTCTTCTTGTTCTAAGCTTTGATTTGAGCTTTTTGGTCCTACGTTGTGTAGTTGTGACTGGCCTGAGTTTCTAGACCGTAGGCAGTAGGTTGTATGAGATCATATTTGAGCTGAGTTGTTGGATGTCTTGGCAAATTTGAGCTTTCAGGCAGCTTCTGTTGGGTTTCTTGGTGAGCTAGTAGAACAGCAGATTTGAGCGAGCTATAGGAGCTGTGTTCTCGGGTGTAAATAGCTGGTTGTGTACTCCGGTGAGATCCGTTGAGGTAGCAGTTGTGTTGAGAGCGAGGTACGGATCGAGCTCGTACTTACAGCCTTGAGATGAACATGAGAACATATTATGTATGTGTGTTTACGTGATGTGTACTATGCCTGAGTTGTGCTGATCTTATCTGCGTGTGAATTTATAGCTGATTGATTGTGCTGTTTATAAAATATTGTATACTGCATGATTTTATTATCATTGCATTCACGCATAGCATATTGAGCCAGCAATTATTTGAGACCTGAATATCGCTGAGTCGCGATTTTCCGACTGAGTCTCCGTGCACAGAAATTCAATGTTGTCACTGAGTCGTGATAGCCAGCTGAGTCGCTGTGATTTGGATTCTGCTGATTGATTGAGATTTATTGCACAGCTGAGTCGTTGTTCCTTGCTGACCAATGATTCCTTGGTAGCCCTCATGCATGACACGACATGATATGTGGCATGTGTATCTGATAACTGTGGTATATTGCTCTTCGTACTGAGGTTTGACCTCGTTTTATTTTCCCTCTTTGGGCTGCTTTGGTCTGTGTTGGCCTTTGCAGGATCTTTAGGTAATCCAGCTGGACTGAATGGAGCATCAGCTGGTAGATCCCCATTTTGAGTCTCAGTTATACATATTATGTATGTATTATAAACCAGGGGATGCCCTGCGTGTATATTCTATTTGGGGATCTGTGTGTGATGCATACTTGTATGTTTGAGGTTGTTGTTTGGATTTTTGAATCAAAACCCATATTTTGAGTATGATTGTATTTTAAGAGTTGATTTCAGTTCAGGCCCAAACGAAAAATTTTAACCATATTTTATGCTTCCGTGTAATTGTGATTAATTGAGTAATTAATCGGTGTTTTAGCACACCGGGCCTGACAAAAACCGACCAAAGTTTTAAAGTTTTCAAAGGAACTGATCGAGTTGTGTGTTGATCGAGCTAGATTATTGTCTGTAATCGTTGTCGCGGATAAGCAAGTAAACTCTGTTTCTTGTTGTACTTGAGAAAGCATATATTGTTTATGTTTGCATGTTTGTATGAGTTTTTAAATGTTTAATAATTATTTTAAAGTTCTTCAAATAACAGAAGATCTAAGATGCTTTCTTTTATGTTTTGATTCAGAAAAGTTGGTTAGAAAATGTTGATGATGTTCACTCAGTTTTTTCTTGAGTTTTTGGGAGTTTCTTCAAGTAGCTTACAAGTAGATTACGTGATTTTGTGTCAGTAGCTTACAAGTAGGTTACCTATTTTTGTTACTGGAATTTTTCTTAGATATTTTTTATTCCTTTGGACTAAGGAAATCTTCCAAGCTGGTATTTGATATTGAACTAAGTTGTGACCTGCTCATATTTGCCCAAGCTAGTTTTTAAGTCACGATCTGGTTTTCCAGCTTACTTGTAATCCGATTTCATTTCCAGTCTATTTGTTATCTGGCTTGTGAGTATTGAGATTCGATAATTAGTAATTAATCGAAATTGGTTAAGGATTAGTCACGGTAGACGTGATTATTGAATTTCATATTTGAGAATTTTGGTCGAATCTGGTTGGTGATTTTTCAGATTTGATAAAGACCTGTTCAGCTTTGAATCGGTGGTTCCTATCGGGTGAAATCTGCGTCGAATTTGGAGTTGTTTTGCTTCGTTTTCTATCGGGAGCTGAATTCTGGAAGAATTCAGGATTTGAGGTATCCTGGAGTCTCAGATATGAGGGAACAGATGTGAGTATTCAGATGTGAAGCTAGCGAGAGGAATCTATTAGCGGGTGAACGCTAGTGTGAGAGTCAACGAGGAGAGGACACGTGTTAGTCAACGTTGCTGGGTTGACTGGTGTAGTTAGCGTTATTCAGATCCGAGGGAGTGTGAGCAGATATGAGCGCTGTGATCTGCTTCAGATGTGAGGCAGTGCGTCGTCGTTTTGATTAGTTACGCTTGTGGTTAGCGTTAGCGTTGAGAACTCAGATTTGATTGAGCGCTGAATTCAGATTTGAGGACTTGTGCCGTAGCGCTAGGATCTGATGCTGAGATCTGAATATGTCGGTATTGACTTCCACTGTAGCGTTTGACCCAGGGATGTGAATACAAGTGTTGCCCAACACTTAGTGTATTTTTGACCCCGATATTCCCTGTCTTCTCTTTCGCTAACCCTCGATAGATACTGTTCACCGAACCCTTCTCCGTTAGATTGTCGTCGATTTTCGTCGTGGTTTGGAGCAAGACTGGTGGCGCTTGGTTCATCTTGCCTAGGCCTTTTGATTGGTACCAGTCTGGGGTCGTAGATCGTCACGTAGGAGGAGCGTGAAGGATTTACAGTGTTCGAAGATTTTCGCGACAGTGAACCCGAGAGTTCTTCAGTTCTTCCAAGCTTCTGGGTAATTCCTTGCCGTTTAAGCTTAGTTTAAGCTGTTAGAACCTTTGCTTAGTGGTCGAACCAGATTTGAGTTCTTGACCGTAGGCACTGAACTATAGGAGTTGAGACTTGAGCTAGAGATGCCTTTACAGATTTGAGCTCCCAGGCAGTCCCTGCTGTGTTTGTTGAGACCAGCGAGGAAGCAGATTTGAGAAGGCTGAGGTTTCTGTGCCCTGGTGATATCTGTTGATGTAAATCTGAGATTTTAGGTACGAATTGAGCTTCTGTTAACAGCTTGGGCATAAGCGTGTTAGTATTTTGAGGCATGATATGTGTTCTGTGAATTCTGTGCTTTACGTGAACAGATTTGGCTCGTTGGTTGATTTATATATTCTGTTTACGTGAATTATGCATGCTGAAATCAGATTTGGATTTCTTGGCATTCATGCATACATATTGAGCCTGATGATTGATTTATTACCGATTGAGAGCCACATTGTGACCGGCCGGCAGATGTGTCGCGCCTGAAAGGCACAATGCTATCATCGGAGTGGTGACCGACTGATTCGTCGTATCTGAATACCACCGAGCTGTGATGGTTAATTGAGTGGCCAGACCTGAATATCACGGACCGATGATTTCCACCGGCTGACTGGCTGTGCGTGGTATAGAGGCTCACCTGATTTTCTAGCTGACTCGTTGTCCTAGATGACCGATTCTTTGACAGCCCTCATGCATTTCATGACTTAGAGTACTGCATGTTTATGATTTGTTGTTGTCTTAGTGCTCTTCGTAATGAGGTTTGACCTCGTATTCTTTTTCTAGTTTTGTGTTTCCTGGGTCTGCGTTGCCCATTGCAGGAGTTGCAGGCAATCTGGCTGGGCAGAGTGGAACTCCAGCTAATAGATCTTCGTTTGGTTGAGTCCCAGTTTAATTATATTATGTATCGAATCAGGGGATGCCCTGAGTTTCTGTGTACGTGGGGATCTGTTGTATTAAGTTATTTGATTACCTGTTTGATGTTTGGATTCAGAGGAATCCTATTTTGAGTATGAATATTTTGAATGATGATTTTATTGTTCAGGCCCAATTATTTGAAAAATTTTTAAGCCCTATTTTATGCTTCCGCGATAATGTGCTTAATTGTGCTGTTAATCTTTGTTGATTAGCACGGGGCCTGACAGGGATTCTTGTTCAGTTGCTTGCAAACTAATTGTCTGGTCCGAGTTGACTTTTTTGACCAACCAGCTCAGAACTGATTCTATACTTTGAACCAGTACGCCTGCGTGCTGATCATACTCCGAGCTGATCCAAATCAGGTCCATTCTGGACTGATACATTAATTCTAATTTTATTTCTTAGTTTCATCATCTTTAATTCGAGGGTATGACTTCAATTGGTTCGTAGTTATATCCAAGTATGAGAAATATTTCACCAGCACAGAGCACTGCTGCTCTTTATTCGTTCTATAGCCCAAGCTGGTTTCAGTGTTCTATTTAAAATTGATTCTAATGAACTCTCAGTAGCCTTCAATCATCAATAGGGTTTTAAAATAACAATCTATAGAGAAAGCGATCTGAGCAGATCAAGAAAATAAAATTTACGGAAAGTTTAAAGTGAGTTATGACAAAGATAACAGACGGTCACTATGAAGGGTGAGGACGCTGGTTGACGAATCAGTGTGCCCCTTCACCATGGAAGGGACCAATATTATGGTTGAAAGACTATAATCACTTCACAGAAAAGATGGGACTTATTCCCCAGTTCCTGATTTCATATGATAGTTTGATCAAACGACACGATTTAAGTGGAGCTTCTGCGCTATAATTCATCAGAAAATGAAAACAGAACAAAGGATTGTTCACAACCGCAGTTTAAAGAAAATTTTATATTATTTTCTTTTACAAGTATGAACAAATGTGTAAAGTATGTTTCAAACATGTACAAATATGCTTTCATAGTTCCAGTACCAGATTTCAATAGTCAGCTCATTAGGTTTTGAATTCTAGCAGCTTATGAGTTTTCAGATACAATATCAGTTATTGTTATGATTGTATTTCCTGCTTTTCGTTATTCCAGATTTACTTGTTGAGCCTCTAGGCTCACTAGTTTTCATGGAGCTGGACGGTGCGATCTGGACCAAATTGGGGGTGTTTATTGTGGACATTAGCTTCCGCACTGTTTCAGTCCTCATCTTTTTGTTGTACATAACCTATGATACAATCTTTTGTATACTTCATATTACTTCCTTGATTATTCATTGTAATCTGAATGGATTCGCATCTTCGATTATGTTAAATTCCGCAGTTTAACAAATTCCTTGAATTAAGTTACAGGCTAATTTAAGTTGCCTTGCAAACTGAAATATTTTTAAGAGGTTTCAAATCAGCCCAGAATGTATTGTTATCTTTCAATTTGCACCTTCCTAGTTTAATTATTTAAGATTTTTGATTCGGATTCCTACAATTGGTATCAGAGCATGGTCCTTGAGATAAACACTTCTTCCAGTCTGAGACAGTTCTCGCCACGCTTCTGATATCCTGTGAGTTTTATTTTTTTCAGCATATAGTATTTCCCACATAACAGTTTTGTGGTGGATTGGGCTACGAATACAGATAATGTCAGGAGGAGGTTGAGGAAGAAGAAGCTATGTGGAAGGAGAGGGTGAAACAGAGGGAAATAACCCTGTCTTAGATACTATGGCCCAATTGTTGGAACGCTTGATTGATCAATCTAACCAAGGGAGTGGTCAATCATTTGTATGAACGGTTAGTCGTGAGGACCTGCAGGAAAGATTCAGATGACAACGTCCTCAAGAGTTCTTTGGTTCAACTGATCCACTTATAGCTGAAAGTTGGATCTAATCTTTAGAAGTTATATTTGACCATCTTCACCTATCTGACCAGGAGAGACCTCGGTGTGCTATTTATATGTTGAGGGAAGATGTGATGATTTGGTGGAAAGGGGCCAAGCTGACTGTAGAATTGGCTATGCTCACTTGTGAAGAATTTAAACGGTGTTCTATGACCAGTACTTCACAGTGGATGTGAGTGTTGAGCTGAGTAGAGAGTTTTTAACTCTAAAATAAGGAGGTATGCCGGTGCGGGATTATATCCACAAATTCGAGAGAGGATGGTATTTTGTTCCTCTGATAGGTGTGGATGCAAAGGAGAAGCTCTGAAATTTTGTAGATGGATTGAGTCCAACGTTGAAACATGACGTTAGGCTTGCTGAACCAGCTGAGTACAGAGTAGCAGTAAACAAAGCTCTGTGTGCTGAACAGGATTGGAAGGAGATTGACGAAGAACGTCAACTGCAACGTCAAGCCTTCCAAAACAAGGATCGCAGACAATCCAAAAGACCCAACAATAACCAGAAATGATCTCAGGGAAAAAATCCCATACAAGCTCAACCGCTTAACAGAGTTCCTAGGATTGAGAGTAGGCCAGTTTTTCCAACCTGTAAGAAGAATCACACTGGTCAGTGTCTAGCCGGTAAAGGTGTGTGTTACAGATGTGGTAAGCCACAGTCCAAACAACTTATCACCAGTAGAGCCTACGTAATGACGGCAGATCAGGATCAACCAGACTCTACGATGGTCACAGGTAAAATTTTTGTAGCCAGTATGCCTACTTTAGCTTTATTGGATTATGGTGCAAAACATTCATTTATATCAGTATTTTTTGCTAAGAAATTATTAATTGAACCAGAGTATTGGAGGTAGGTTATTGTGTTACATTCCTTTGGAAGAAAGCCTGTTAACCAATAGTGTTTTTCGCAACACAAAGCTTAAGCTGTAGAGTATTTTATTTGTGCGGATTTAATAGTATTACCCATACTTGAGTTCGACTTGATTTTGGGAATGGATTGGTTGACTATGAATGGTGTAATTATAGATTTAAGCAAAGAATTGTTGAGATTAAACCACCCGGTAAAGAACCATTCTTGTTTCAAGCCGATAGACGTACTGGAACCCCTAAGTTGATATCAGCTCTGAAAGCCCAGAGCTATTTAAAGAAAGGATATCAAGGATTTCTAGTTAGTGCATTATCGATAGTAGGAGATAAGAAGGTTAAGCTGGAAAATGTGGAAGTAGTGAATGAATTTCCGGATGTATTTTCAGAAGACATATCTGGTTTGCCGCCAGATCGGGAGTTAGAATTCGCTATCGATTTGGTACCTGAAGTTGCTCCTATATCTAAGTAGCCATATAGACTTGCTCCTACCGAGGAGATAAAATATCCAATTCAAAACCTATTAGATAAAGGTTTTATTCATCCTAGCACTTCATCATGGGGAGCCTCGGTTTTGTTTGTCAAGAAGAAGGATGTTAGTATGCGCTTATGTATTGATTATAGGGAGTTGAATAAGCTAACTGTTAAGAATAAGTATCCTATCCCTAGGATTGACGATCTGTTTGATCAACTTCAAGGCGCAGCTATATTCTCCAAGATAGATCTCCGTTCTGGATATCACCAGCTCAGGATTAAAGAAGTTGATATCTACAAAGCTGCTTCAAGAATGCGTTATGGACATTACAAATTTCTAGTGATGCCCTTTGGATTAACGAACGTGCCTTTGGCGTTTATGGATTTAATGAATAGGATATTTCATCCTTTCATAGATAATTCGTGATAGTGTTCATAGATGACATTTGGATTTATTCCAAGAGTAGAGCTGAACATCCAAACCAGCTTAGGTGCGTGCTGGAAATTTTGAGGACTAAGCAATTTTTTGCTAAATTTAGTAAGTGCGAATTTTGGCTGAAAAAGGTTGCATTTCTTGGTCATATAATCTCCAAGAGTGGAATAGAATTAGACCCATCTAAAGTAGAAGCAGTTCAAGAGTGGCCTATACCTAAGGCTATTACAAAGGTTCGTAGTTTTTTAGGACTTGCAGGTTATTATCGACGTTTCATTGAGGGATTTTCCCGGATAGCTGTCCCTTTAACGTCATTAACCAAGAAGAATGTTAGATAAGATTGGTCACCCGAATGTCAGTCCATCTTTGAGAGATTGAAGCAAGCGTTGATTCGAGCCCCTGTTTTAACTTTACCATCGGGAAATGGGAATTACACCATTTTTACAGATGCACAAAAGATAGGATTAGGTGCTGTATTAATGCAAGATAAGAAGGTGATTACCTATGCTTCTAGGCAACTGAAAATCCATGAGAAGAATTATGCTACGCATGACTTAGAACTGGCAACAGTAGTGTTTGCGTTGAAGATTTGGAGGAACTACCTATACGGGGAGAAATGCGAGATATTCAAAAATCACAAAAGCCTTAAGTATTTCTTTACCTAGAAGGAGCTCAACATGAGGCAAAGGAGATGGTTAGAACTGGTAAAAGATTATGATCTCATTAGCTATCACCCCGATAAAGCTAACGTAGTAGCAGATGCGTTAAGTAGGAAAGCTGTGAGATTAGCTCAATTATCAGTTAAGATAGCATTAGCAAAAGAAATTGAGAGCTTCGAGCAGGATGATTACGCATGAATGTGCTGCAAGGCTAGCTGTTCTTACCATCCAGTCTATGCTAAAAG
The DNA here is from genome assembly GCA_001598015.1 of Dorcoceras hygrometricum. Classification (NCBI taxonomy): domain Eukaryota; kingdom Viridiplantae; phylum Streptophyta; class Magnoliopsida; order Lamiales; family Gesneriaceae; genus Dorcoceras; species Dorcoceras hygrometricum. Next base: position 39,518 of record KV010137.1, on the reverse strand, counting down.
ATCGCATTAGAGAGGGTCAAGCAATGGATGATCAACTGCTTAAATGAAAGCAAGATGAAGAAAGAGGTGGTGTGAGGATTTAGAATTTAGATTAGTGATTTATTGGTTTGATTTGGGAATAAATCACGTATTTTTGAGGTCCTGCTGAATTTGTGAGCGTCGCGTTAATTTTGGAGAAACTGGCAGAAGCAGGTTACTGTAGCTCGTGCTGGTGAATTTTGGATCAGCATAGATGAGGTCAGCGTGACGCAAGGAGAGCTGCTGGTTTTGGTTTTGAAGATTGAAGTTGCTGCTGGTAGACGTTGCGCGAAGCGTGAGTTGAGCGAGAAAGTGTCATGCGTTGGTCAACATTTTAGAGTGTTGACTATTGATTTCAGCAGAGGCGCTTGTGAGCAGTGATCAGCTGATGGTTCGGGGAATCAGTCGTGAGAGAACTATCGATAGATATGATGACGTAAGCATGACATATTCCTTACTGCTGGTTATGTTTGCGTTGTATTGATTGCTGCTGATCAGCAGGCGCGCTTATGTAGAGCGTTGAGAAGCGGCGTCGTTTGATTAAGTGAAAACGCTGCGTTTTGGAGCCTTGTGTTTAGAGATCAGCAGTTGGCAGTTTTGCTTACGTATATGAAATGGCGTCGTTTGAATTAGTAGATGCGTCGTCGTTTTGCGTGTTTTCTCGCGACCAGCAGATAGAATGTTTTGGAGAGAGAGCTGTGGTCAGCAGATGGTTGTTTTGCTTGCGCGAGAGCTGTTGTCTGCTGGTATTTGCTACGGCGTCGTTTAGATAAGTTGGAACGGTGTCGTTTTGTAGTGCTTTCACGCGAATGCTTTTGTTTGCTTCTGCTGATTTTGTTGAAGAGTAAGAGTTGGCACCTGCTGATCGTTACCTGCTGGTTT
>KV010136.1:6601-18840 GCA_001598015.1 Dorcoceras hygrometricum | reverse complement strand
GAATACCCCTTGCAAATCCTTGGCAAAAAAGAGAAACAATTGAGGTATAAGACCATTCCTTTGGTAATGGTGCAGTGGAGCAAACATGGAAGGGAAGAAGCTACTTGGGAGCTGGAAGAAAAGATGCAGCGCGAGTGGCCGCATCTGTTTGAGTAGCCGTTGGGCTATATTTTCCAGTAGTTCGTAGGTTTTGTTCGTATTTCTTCCCTAGTTATTGTTAAATTGTTTGCTCAGTTATCTTGAACTCTTGGCCTAGTGTTGGGCGAGTTTCTGTTTAGTTTTCTGTTGTTGCTTCGAATTTCAGTAGCTGTGTTGTATTTCAGAGTGGTTGTTTGATTTCGAGGACGAAATCCTTTTTAGTGGGGGAGAAATGTGAGACCTGGAAATTGTATTAAGGATTAATTGTTGAATTAATCAGGTTTAGTGATTTCTATGAGTCAGATTTCATTTGAATGCTTGGGTTGCATTTTTGGGTCGTAAATCACATTTTAGACCATTCTGAGAATTTTCGTGTTTTTGAGGTTTTGTGGTGAAAGCTGGTCGGTGATAAATCCAGCAGTAGCGTGTTTTGGCGCGAGAATCCTAAACGCCATCGTTTTAAGCGAGAGCTGGTAACGCTTGAAATACCAGTCGCTGTTTTAGTGTATTTGTATCGCGTTGGATACGGTGTCGTTTGGATAAGTTGGAGCGGCGTCGTTTTGGTGTAGCGCTAGTGTGAGATCTGGTCGCGTGTGTTCCTGCTGGTTGTCCAGTCGAAGCGGATGTCAACGCGGGTCAACATCATTGTAGCACGAGAAGAAAACGTCGTCGTTTGGAGGTTGCGACTGGTTGTCCAGCTGCGAGGGATTTGTGCGCTATTGTAGCTCGCGTCTGGGTTTCTGTAGCTTGCTGCTGGTATTGCGCGAGAGCTAGCGACTGGATGATGTCAATTGTGCGACGCCGTTTTGATTAGTTGCAACGCTGCGTTTTATATGTTGCAGCTGGTACAAGCTTTTGGAGATTTCCCGCAATGATTAAACCAGTCGTGGTTGTCCAGCTTTTGGTTGAGAACCAGTCGTAGGTAGTGTCCTACGACGTCGTTTGTTTAACGTGATTTTGGATTTCAGCAGCTGGTTTGGTTGCTTCTGCTGGTTTTAGTTGTTGTTGGTGCCTGCTGGTTTTTTCGGTGGATGTTTTAACAGCTTTTGCGAGATTTATATAAGGAAGACTTGGTCTTCGATTTCACACATTTGAATCCCATACTTAGAATATTTTCCAGCCTTTCGTTCTCTGTTTCTCAACCCTAGAGTACTGTTCACTGTGAACTTCTCCGGTGAATTCCCGTCGATTCCGGCCTTTGTTTTGGACAATTGAGGTAGCGTTGGACTCCTCTTGCAAAGCTCTATTGTTCCCTATCACTCTTGGAGGCTAGCGTTTGCTGGAGAGGAATCACGAAGCTGCTATATTCGGCAGTGTGTTTGTGCGCGCATGTAGCTTTTGAGTTTAAGCTTTGAGATCTCGTTTCTAGTTAGCTTCGAGTGAGTTGTTTTGATAGTATTTGAGTTGGTGGAGCATGGCTCCCAGCCGTGAGCTTTATGCGTTGGCCGTGAGTTTTGGGTTGATGATTCCCTGTATCTTACGTATGTTCTACAGGTTGGAATCAGTATTCTCAGGCCTTGTTTTGTGGTAATTGTTTCCCAAAAGTATAAGGTACGTATTTGAGCTTGATATTGCTGGGAATTGGCGTGAGAATGAATTCTAGATGGCTGTTGTGTATTGAGGTGGATGTTGCTGTATGCTTACGTGATTTCTGTTGATCGCTTAGCTGCCCTGTTATGCATACATGCATTTTCCATATTGCATTCATATTGTTATTACAGCCATTGTTCGTATCTTGTATTGATGTTTTTTATTCTTACCAGGATGCGAGGGCGAGCGGCAATACCGCACTCTCATCTCCCTGCTGGGATCTTTAGCCACCATGCGTCGAGTGGTTAACTACCACAGTTCATGGGCGAGGCAACGGCAGGTTGAGTTGTTTGATGCATCTGGTATTCGGTTGTTGTATCACGGCTCATTACCACACTGTGAACACACCTCGTGGCCACGGTTGTTGCAGGTTCTTGGAGCTGTGTTTGAGTTCCTTACCTCCCCTGTTGGTTGAGCCTTCCGTTATTATCCGGTGTCTCATGCATAGCATCTGCATTTTATCTTATGCATTATTTTAGCTTTATCTGTTGCTCTCCGTACTGGGGTTTGACCCCATGTCCCTCTGGGACTTGGTTCATTTCATTGTTTGTGTTGTTTTCAGGAAACCCAGGTTTTACAGCTGGTCGAGGCTTTAACCCAGCTGGTGGTGCCCCAGGAGGTGGCTAGTGTGTCCCAGTTGCATATAGCATACTTATATATATGTATCAGTTAGCCAGGGGGATGCCCTGCTCTACGTCGTTGTACCCCGTAGTGGAGTCTTATACATGTTTTGATTTGTGTATGCTTTATTGTTGGTTGTTTTATGAACTGAGATATATCTTGAGTATTGCCTATTTTAAATTATATCGTTTAAACCGTCAGGCCTAAACGCGAAAATTTTACCCGCTTTTTGTTAAGCTTCCGCATGTGTTTGTATGCTTTTACCTGTTGTGAGCACGAGGCCTGACATTATGAGGTGCAATACCTCGGGTTCTTGAACATATAAATACGGAGCACCGAAGACAGATCTGGTATGTAATTAAAAAACATGCGGAAAACACCAGAAATGAATCCTAATTTTAAAACTCAAAACAAACAGATTTCTGTTTGAAATCTGTTTAACTGTGCGTGTGTGATAACTGTGTATACGTGCGTGCTGATATTAAAGTGCATATGCGGAATACTGTAAATAAAAGAATACAATACACTGATATTTGTTTATGGAAGTTCGGATATAAATATCCTACATCTCCCCTTCTTCCTTCTTCAGGAAGGTTCCACTAGAAGATTTGATCTACACATCATGTACAGACCCGATCCCGCAGCCAGCAGCAGCGAGAACTCCTAGACTCCACCATCCCTCGGTTGTCTCAATCAGAACTTGTTTAATGTCTCTGTTCAAAGACTACATACACAGAGTTTAACGTCTCTCGTGCTTGGACGGGATCTGATTTTTGTTTGTGATTCACTCGCTAATAAATTTCGCACATCTCTCAAAATATGCGAGTGAATCTGTGTGTATGAGATTTTACAGTGTATCGCTCAAATCTCAAATGATAAATCTCACACACTGGGAAATGCTCCTAAAAGAGCTGATTAGAACTCAGCAGCCGACGTCGTTGTAAGCTCATCTCCAATGGTGGTCGACTGCTTTGTTCATTTTTTATTTTTCTTCCCTCTGTTTTTGCACTGTGCGTTGATTAATTCGTCAAAGTCATCGTCTTCAACAAAACTCCTTGTATATAAAGCTTCTCTCCAAATATGGCCGTTAGACAGTAAATTCAAATCTCTTCTGCGCTTGTCAAGGCCAATTTGTCTTCTTCCCAAATTGGTGCAACCATCCTCTGTATATTTTACTATTTCCCAGAATAGTACAAATCTTGTCCCCTTGATTTAAGGCATTTGCACGACTCAATTTCAGCCATTGATTCTTTCCATTTTGCTTATATGTTCCAGCAGCTGATCTATACCAACAGATTGATCTGTTCTTTTCGCTACGTCTGGTTTTTCTTTAGCGCAACGTCTGCTTCAAACTCTTCTTTACGCTACAGCTGATTTAATTTTTGTCTTCAAGCAACTATTGAATCCATCTTTTCTTCTCGCTACAGCTGGTTCAATTTTCTTTCTTTGTAACTGCTGATGAGACTGTAGCTCACTGCTGAACATACTGTAGCTTGCGACTGATAACTGATCCACTGTAGCTTGCGTCTGGATAAATGATAAGCTCAACGTCTGAATCAATATCCCTGCGTCTGAATACCCAGCGACTGGTTTACTGTAGCTCTCATCTGGATTGCCTGTTAAGAGTTAAACGACATCGCTCCATCTCTTGCGCTTCTCTTATCAACTGCTGATATCTTTTGCTCAACTGCTGATATTGCTGACGTCATAGTTGCTGATCACAGCTTCCTCCAATAGAAATGCTGACGTCATCGTTGCTGATTCCAGATTCTTCTTCACATCGACGTCTGATTCATTTACGTTTGTGCAACAGCTGATTAACATCGTCTGGACAACATCTGAATTACATCTTCATGCACCAGCTGGTCCAGATATCAACGTCTGATCAGACTTCACTAAACAACGTCTGATCAGACTCCACTTTGGCTTCCATCAAGAGCAGATCCATTTACACCTTAGCGCTTGCAGCTGGTTGTTATCGTTCCAGCTGGTTCATTACATTCTAGTTGTTTCAACTTATCTCTCCAGCTGGTCCATCTTCTCCTTAGCGTTCCAGCTGGTCCTTATACACCTAAGTGCTCCAGTTGGTTCAGACTCTTTTAGCGATTATCACAGCTGCTGGTCTAACTTGGCCTCCGCCTAATTACGAACAACTGACTCAACTTTGGATGTCTCCATTGCTAATCCAGCTTCCGTCTAAGTGATAAACCAAACCAGCTGTGAACTTTCCTGATAAGCACTGGTCTTCACGTCTGATTAACATCTGCACACTCCGTAGATTTGTTAGAAACATAGTAACAGGTTTTGTGTAATTCAAAACTTAATCTTGAAAATAACTTCTTTGGCAGATTTGCAATCAACTCTTAAGAGGAAGATTTTATTGAAAAGATCATCTTGGAATTTTGAAATACATAAGACGATGGATAAAATTTCTTTTTTGATTGTTGAATAGTTCTTTTGAGGTCCGAGCCATAGACCAGAATGAAATCTAACTAATTGCTCTTGGGTATCTATACTGTGAGACTCTCTTCCCACAATTACTCTAATCTCATCGTATGGGCGATTAATTAAATCAATAAGTGTACTAAGTAGAATCTGGTTTTATGCGTATACATTTTTTTTAACAGTAGGTACATGATGAACAGTAGGTATCTGTCAACAGATATTACGCTAAGGGAAGCGAAGGTTGCTGTCAGCAGCTATCCACGAAGGCTGACAACAGCTAGTGGGTTACCAAAAGCTGTTCATTCATAAAGAAATCAAAACGGTACAAATGTTAATACACCTTGTATTTAGTGGTACAAAATATGTTCCTTAAATACAAAACCAGATACATCAAATACTTTTCGTTGGTCGCCCTTCTTCTAGGTTCTTGCTACCCATGTCTCAGCAACTCAATTCTTTTCTCCTCTTGTTATGCACACATACAAAACAAAACAACAGCCGGATAACTCCGGTGAGAAACAATCTCAGTATAATAGACAGGTGCATGCAATAACATAAACAAGTTCATAACAAAATATTAACTCAAAATAAACTGATCATCTCTCTTCGTTTCAACTAAGAATTGATTCCATTTCCCTTGTCGCAAATTCGCAAACTCTGCTCCTTTGTCCTTCTGATAAGAAACAGGAAAGAATCGCTGATAGAAAGCAGTCTTGAACACAGACCAAGTAACAACAGTACCTTGGTTTTCAAATGCTTTCTTCGTCGCTATCCACCAGCTTTTACCAAGGCCATGCAGCTGATGAATTATCAATCTCACCCGACGATCATCGGTATAATCTAACGCTTCAAATAACTGTTCTATATCTTCTAACCAGTTCTCACAATCCACTGCATTTTCGGTTCCTGTCAGTGTTGGCGGTTTAAAGGACTGGAATCGTTTCAAAAGTGTTTCCATCGGAGTTGCTACTACAAATAACTGATCATCTCTCTTCGTTCAACTAAGAATTGATTCCATTTCACATCAACGCCATCAAGATTCGTATACGATCTTGACATGGATATCCATCTAACGAAATCACTATGACTTCGAAATAAGGTCACATCGGACCTTGGCATTAGAATCAATTCATTTTCTCTTCGTATCATCATATTCATATCAAAATAAAGATCCACTACCTGTGATGGATCGACACACATAACTTCAAGTTCTAATTCAAGAATAGTAATCATAAAGTATGTGATTTGTCGGGATAACTCAAGAAATATCATTCTCGAGTATTCAAATTCCCTGACTCTCATGTCAAATTATACCTTCGTTTATCTCTGTTTTGGGAACTGCTTCAATTACCACTTCTAACTTCTTGTTACAATAATCCCGGAGAATTTACAGAATCGAATTCTGATGTCTGTAGCAGTCATTCCCAGGATTTGAATTCAATATAATTTATAGAAGAAGATCTCTGTTATCTGCAGAGTTCCCCATGCAATCTCTATAAATTCCACGTGTCATGCTGAGTATTTATCGACCAAAATAAGATAGGCACACAACGTTTGAACATCTTCCTGTATCCATACATATCGCTAACCAGATACCAGTTGCTGTTCTAAACAAAACAGACATTGCTACAGTAAGTATCTTATGACAGAAACCAACGTTTATTCTCAACAGATACCAGCTTTTCCTTTCGATAGAATCAGCAGCAACCATCAAACGTTGTATTTCTCTTCGCGCCTCAAAACGATGTCGCGTCAACTAATTAAAATGATGCCGCTGCGCGCCAACAACTGATGACAGATTCTCTCAACCTGATCAACTGCTGAAATGCGAAACAATTCAGATGACGTAAAGAGTTGCGTCATCTTTTTTGCCAACGGCGGGTCTACTTCATCTTTTCTGCCAACGGCTGGCCTCGCTTAATAACCCAACGATGACGTATGAGATACGTTACCCTTGCTGCCAGTAGCTGTCACAAGCGTTACAATCAATACGCTGCGTTTCAATTTATCAAAACGACGTCACCTCACCATCAGCGACTGATCGCGCGAGATAATTTAAAAGACATCGTAATGATTACGTCATACTCTCTGTTTCCAGCTGATCTCCTAACCCAGCAGCTGGATCAAACAATGCAACAAATCCCTCACGACTGGTACCAGACGCAACACTCAAAACGCTGCGTTACAACAGCGACTGTTCCTCAACCAACAGCTGGTTACCCAGTCGCAAGCAGATACAATGCAATTACTGATTACCCAGTCGCAAGCTCCTCTCACCAACAGTTGATTTAGCACAACAACTGATCCACACAACGACTGGTTTAACGCAACTACTTATCAACACTACTTCATCCAAAAGCTACAATCTGAAAATTCAAAATCACCAAGTCTATAATCTCGGGCATTACATTTTTCTCCCCCTCTAACACATGAGTTCGTCCTCGAACTCATCAGCAGTCTGTATATGCATTCTGTACATATAAGAATATTGAAATAACAGAAACTCGATAAGAACTCACTTTATTGGAATAGATAGGGAAATCGTTGTCTCATGTCATCTTCAACTTCCCACGTAGCTTCTTCAACTCCATGTCGATTCCATTGAATCTTCACCCAGTGGAATAACCTTCATTCGGAGTTGCTTTTATTTTCGATCCAGTATCTGAATCGGTTGTTCAAAATAACTGAGAGTTTCATCAAGTTCAGCTTCATCAGCAGGAATAACATGAGATGCATCAGGCAGATATTTCCTCAGCATCGATACATGAAAGACATCATGTATACCTGAAAGAGATGGAGGTAATGCAAGTCGATAAGCAAGATTGCCTATCTTCTCGAGATTTTCATGAGGACCAATAAATCGTGGAGACAACTTCCCTCGTTTCCCAAATCGAATTGTACCCCTGAAAGGAGAAATTTTCAAGAATACTCTGTCCCATGTTTCAAAGCACAATGGTCGACGTCTGGTATTCGCATATCTAGTCTGTCTATGTTGTGCGGTTCTCATTTTCTGCTGAATTACCTTCACTTTCTCAGTCATTTCTCTGATCATATCTGGTCCCAATTCAGGCACCTCTGATACATCATCCCAATATAATGGTGAACGACACTTTCTTCCGTACAGTGCCTCAAACGGAGCCATCTCAATACTCGTCTGATAACTGTTGTTATACGAAAATTCCACCAGCGGTAATGAATCTTGCCATGTAATACCAAAATCTAATACCATAGCTCGAAGCATATCCTCAAGAGTCTGAATTGTTCGTTCAGTTTTTCCATCAGTTTGAGGATGATAAGCAGTGCTTAAATATAATTTCGTACCTAGAGCTTGTTGCAAGCTGCTCCAAAAGTGTGAAGTAAATCTCGGATCTCGATCCGATACAATTGATTTTGGTACACCATGAAGTCTTACCACTTCTCGAATATAAAGATCTGCCATTTGATCATGTCGATAGGTCATTCGATAAGGAATAAAGCAAGCATATTTCGTTAACCTATCGATAATTACCCAAATATCATCACATCCTCGGGATGATCTGGGCAACTTCGTCACAAAGTCCATGGAAATATGATCCCATTTCCATTCAGGAACTGACAAAATTTTTAATAAACCAGCAGGTTTATTTCTCTCAGCCTTCACCTGTTGGCAATTCAAACATTTTGAAACAAAATCAGTCACATCAGACTTCATTTGCTTCCACCAGTATTGCTTTCTCAAATCGTTGTACATTTTCCTACCTCCCGGATGTACACTGAATCTACTTCTATGCGCTTCGTTCAATATCTGTTGCTTCAATTGTCTCGAGACATACGCAATAACATGTCCTCGCTGCATTAGAATACATCCCAATCCTTGGTGAGAAGCATCACAATAAACAACAAAACCACCAGTACCCGAAGGAATTGTCAAAACTGGTGATGTTGTCAACCTCTTTTTCAGCTCAAGAAAACTGGTTTCGCAAGCTTCAGACCAAATGAAAGGTGCATTATTCTGTGTCAGTTGAGTAATAGGCTTCACAATACTCGAGAAATCTTGGATAAATCGACGGTAATAACCTGCCAAGCCCATAAAACTTCGAATTTCTGGCACAGATGTCGGTCTATGCCAATTAATCACTGCTTCTATTTTGCTTGGATCAACAGAAATACCATCACCTGAAATAATATGGCCTAGAAAGTACTAATTTCTGCAACCAAAATTCACATTTCGACAACTTGGCATACAATTTCTCATCTCGTAAAGTCTTCAACATGGTTCTAAGATGATTAGCGTGATCACACAGGTTCTTCGAATAAATCAGAATATCATTGAAGGTACTTCTGAAAAACTCTATTAATCAAACTCATAAATACTGCTGGGGCATTGGTCAATCCAAAAGGCATAACAATGAACTTGTAATGACCATACCTCGTTCGAAAAGCAGTCTTAGATATATCCTCATCTCGTACTCTCAATTGATGGTAGCCGGATCTCAAATCAATCTTCGAATATACTGACGAACCCTGCAACTGATCAAACAAATCATCTATCCAAGGTAAAGGATATCGATTCTTTACCGTTGCTTTGTTTAGTTGCCGGTAGTCAATACATAACCTCATTGATTCGTCTTTCTTTCGTACAAACAGTACTGGTGCGCCCCAAGGAGAAACACTGGGTCTAATGTATCCCTTGGCAAGAAGATCTTCAAGCTGTTCTTTCAACTCTTTCAATTCTATTGGTGCCATACGATACGGTGCTCTCGGTATTGGTTGTACCTGGCATCAACTCAATACTGAAGTCTACCTCTCGAAATGGAGGCAATCCTGGAATCTCGTCAAGAAAGACATCAGCAAATTCACAAACTACTGGTATATCAACCAGTTTCAGGCTAGTCTTCATCACTTCTACTGCATATATCAGGAATCCTTCTGCTCCCTTCTGCAATATATTAGTCATTGAAAGAACAGAAACTAAGGAAATTCTGGCTCGTGATCCCTTACCATAGAATTTCCACTCATCAGTGTTCTCAGGTCTGAATCGAACCAATTTCTGAAAACAATCCACTGTTGCCCTGTACTTGGTTAACATGTCTATGCCGATAATAAAATCAAAATCAGACAACCCAAGCACAATACAATTACTCTCAATCTCATGACCCTCAAACTTTAATATACAATTTTTAACAGTTTTCATCGAAAGATACCCCTTCCCAGAGGTGAAGAAACAGATACTACTTCATCTAAGGGTTCAACAGGCAACACATGCGATACAACAAAGTGCTCGGATATAAACATATGTGAAGCACCAGTATCAACTAAGACATAAGCAGGATAATTACAAAGATAGCAATTACCTGCAATAACATCATCAGGGGCTGCTTGTGCTTGTTCCTCTGTCAATGCAAACACTCTAGCTTGTTGTTTAGGAGGTTGGCTCACTGTCTGGATCCCTCCTTGTCTACCCTGATGCTGAATCTATGGTTGGAATGAATGCACAGAAGATTCTTGCCTTTTTGGCATTGATCTTGATGCTCCAGTATTCTGTAAACTTTCAGAACCACGTTGAGGACATACCCTCGCAAAGTGTCCAGGTTGATTACAGAGGTTGCAAAGGCCAAACACTCCTCTACACTGTTCAGTAATTTCTCCAAATTTGGTACAATAATCGCCAGATTTTTGTCCAGCTCCTTGTTGTTTAGATTCACTAGAACTAGAAGATATACTAGTACCTGAACACTTGAATTGTTTCCCTTTTCCTTTAAAGAAATTTTTCTTTCCACTACTGCTGCCTCCAGTATCAAATCGAGGGGGTGGTGGAATCTGTTGTTTCTCTTGCGATAGTCTCGTGGCTGGTGGCACAAACTGTGCTCCTCGTTGCCTCATTAACCCTGCTTCAGCTCCATTTGCACGATTCAATGCATCTGCAAAGGTATTCGGTCGCCCTGAATTCACCAAAGTGAACACATCGGGATTCAAGACATTTATGAACTGATCGGCTTGAGCTTCATCGCTAACAGCAACGTCCGGAGCAAATTTAAGTAAAATTGTGAACTTGGCAACATATTCTTCAATGTTCAATTTCCCTTGTCGCAAATTCGCTAACTCTGCTCCTTTGTCCTTCCGATAAGAAACAGGAAAGAATCGCTGATAGAAAGCAGTCTTGAACACAGACCAAGTAACAACAGTACCTTGGTTTTCCAACGCTTTCTTCGTCGCTATCCACCAGCTTTTACCAAGGCCATGCAGCTGATGAATTATCAATCTCACCCGACGATTATCGGTATAATCTAACGCTTCAAATAACTGTTCTATATCTTCCAACCAATTCTCACAATCTATTGCATTTTCTGTTCCTGTCAATGTTGGCGGTTTGAAGCACTGGAATCATTTCAAAAGTGTTTCCATCGGAGTTGCTGTGGCATTCAATGCATCAGTCGAGGTACTACCCTGTTCTGTTCGCGGAACAGTTCCTGTCTGCCGGGTAGTTGTTCGTCGAGGAGGCATATGTAAGAATCAAACTGATTTGTTCATAATTCCACATCATATCGATAACAAATCTCAGTCCCTCCTCTGATTAGCACACACGAATGTGCTGCTTTTCAAGAGATCGAGTTCTGATTCATACTTCGTTCAATACATGCTACTAATCACTTCACAGAGCATGTAATTCGTAAGCCTGTCCGGCATACTCTTACCATTTCATCACACAATCATGCGATACAAAATTCAAAACAGTAATACATATGCCATGCGAGCATGTAATCAATCATAAATCAATCAAAAGACTTGATCTACCCCGCTCATCTAGCTCAATCCAAGAACTTAGTGATGCTCTGATACCACCTGTTGTGAGACTCTTTTCCCACAATTACTCTAATCTCATCCTATGGGCGATTAATTAAATCAATAAGTGTACTAAGTAGAATCTGGTTTTATGCGTATACATTTTTTTTAACAGTAGGTACATGATGAACAGTAGGTATCTGTCAACAGATATTACACTAAGGGAAGCGAAGATTGCTGTCAGCAACTATCCACGAAGGCTGACAACTATTGGGATCCGGATCACGCCTCCCGGCGGGGCAGCGGAAGAACGAAAAATGATACCGGGAGACGATCAATACGATAAAACAAATAACATACTATGACATTCATAGGGTGTTAAGGTGACTACCTTGCTGGCAACTCATGCCTGGCTCCGACCGGTTTCGTAAAGAAAACGGCACTTCACGGTAGGCGGCGGTAGATATCGTCAATCAGGTCCACGACCGAATTCGAGACTCCTTCGTCAGCCTGCACTAGAAGGCCTGACAAGATCTGCGCGCTCCCTTGCTGGCAACTCATGCCTGTCTCCGACCGGTTTCGTAAAGAAAACGGCACTTCACGGTAGGCGGCGGTAGATATCGTCAATCAGGTCCACGACCGAATTCGAGACTCCTTCGTCAGCCTGCACTAGAAGGCCTGAC
>KV010135.1:0-15473 GCA_001598015.1 Dorcoceras hygrometricum | reverse complement strand
TAGTGCAGACTGACGAAGGGATCGTGATTTCAGTCGTGGATCGGATTAGGAGAACGACGACCGCCTACCGTAGAAGTGCCGATTTTCTCGTGAAATTGGTCGGAGCCAGGCGCCTAGACGCCAGCAAGGTACCAATCTAAAACACCCTATGGATGTTTTATTGCTGTATTTGTTATGTATTGACCGTTCCCGGTGCAAAATTTTGAAATCTTCTGCTGCGCCCCGGGAGAGGGATCCGGATCCGCCGCTGCGCTAACAAGATTTTCAGGGTACGTGGGATTCTAGGTTGCCCTTATTAGAGTTCACGTACAATAACAGTTTTCAGGCATCGATTGGGATGGCTCCTTATGAGCTTTGTACGGGAGGAGGTTTAGGTCTCCCGTGCATTGGGACGAGGTTGGTGAGAGGATTTTTACTGGACCAGAGATGGTGCAGCAGACAGCAGATATCGTGACCAGGATACGAGATCGGATGAGGACAGCTCAGAGTCTTCAAAAGAGTTATGCCGATCGTAGATGACGAGATCTGGAGTTGGCAGTGGGGGACCATGTATTTGTGAGGATATTGCCCATGAAGGGCGTGATGCGCTTTGGCCGAAGAGGCAAGCTCAGTCCGAGATTCATTGGACCGTTTGAGATTTTAGAGTGGGTCGGTACGTTAGCATATCGGGTAGCATTACCACCCAGTCTGTCAGCAGCGCATAACGTGTTCCATATTTCGATGTTAAGGAAGTACGTCCCGAACCCATCTCATGTGTTGGATTTTGAGCCGCTTCAGTTGGCACCAGACTTATCTTTTGAGAAGCGACCAGTTCAGATCTTAGCACGAGAGGAGCGCAGGCTTAGAGCGTGGAGGATTCCGATGGTCAAGGTCCAGTGGCAGAATCACTCGGCAGATGAGGCTACCTGGGAAACCGAGATCGATATGCGGACGCGCTATCCAGAGCTTTTCCGTACGTAACTTAATTTCGGGGACGAAATTTCTTTAAGGGGGGAGAGTTGTAACACCCAGAAATCCTAAGTACGTTAAATTGAGCGCATGAATAGGGGGAAAACTTTATGTTAGCATGATTACATGTCATTTATGTGATTATATGATGATTTTATGTCTTACTTTGTGCATGTCATTTTACGGTACTGTTTGAGTTCCGGTAAGCGGGGAAGAGACCGGAGACGACCAAATTGAAAATATTTTAGCCCTTAGACATATTTTAAAGCAAAATTTATTATTTATGCACTATTTCCAAAAAAATGAGATTTTATGCACAGTTATCGAGGGGGACCCGTTTTTCGCCTGTACGGGCTATTTTTATGAATTTTACTACACTTTTAAAATTGAGAGACCTTATATTATGAAAATTAGAGGCTTGAAGTCTGAATTTAAGTATTTTTAAGCATTTTTAATTAGAGGAGGGTTAGTTTTGGGATTAAGCCTTTTATTTTAATTAAAACAAGTTGGAGGGGTCTTTTGTACACTCCTCATTCACTCACCTTCCACCCTAACTCAAAAATAACCTAGCCCTCACCTCCATTCAGCCGACTTCAGCCTCCTCCTCCCCCTAGGTGGTCGAATTTTCAGTTCTTTGGTTGGAATTCAAAGGTGTTTGGTCTAATCCATTGTCCTCCGCTCCGGTAACGCGTATCTCTACTCCTTTTTTCGATCAAGGCATGTTGTATTCTCCTTTTCTCACCATTTAGATCATAATATACTGTTTTATAAAGGTTTTTCATGACTCTTATGTGAATATTTCGGATCTTTACCTCTATGTTCATAGTTCATGCATGAGACTCATGGTTTTTGACATGTTACGCTTTCTTCTCTTGAGGCTTCGGTCATGGCAATTTCCAGGGGTTTTGGCTCGGTTCTAGGGGTTACTAGGGGACTCATGGTGGTCTAGATGAAGGGAGGATAGTGGCTAAGGTTTTGAGCGAACCACATCATGCAGTAGAAGTCGTGAGGGGCGCATCGCGTTGCTGGGCTGGTGCGTCCACTTGCATAGGTTCGTTCTCCCTGGTCGGTCCATAGTTTGAGGTAAGGTTGGTCACGTTAGAACCGTCTGGATCTGGGGGTTGTCCAGCCAGAAGGGCTGCAGCATTGGTATCCGGAGTAGGGAGAACGAACGCGAAGACCATCAGGTGGTCACGACGGTGCAGCATGGCTGGAGCGTCCAATTGCAGCGACCATTTCTCCCTGGTTGGCCCACGGTTTGAGCCAAGGTTGGTCACGTTAGAACCGTCTGGACCTGGGGGTGGTCCAGACAGAAGGGCTTCGGCAGTGGTGACCGGAGCAATGAGAACCGTCGCGCGAAGTGGCTTCTGGTCGCAGCTGCGCGTGAGGGTAGGCATGTGATTGTTGGTTTAGGGTTTAGTTTTGCTATGGTTCGGTCTAAATGAGTCGGTTCGGCTGGTTCGGTTGGACTGGATCGGTTCTTTGAGTCCCGAGTCAAATTATTTAAAATGGGGTCAAGTTATTTTAATTATGGACCTGTTATTTTTATTAATGTGTCAAAGGTTCAATTTTAAAGAAAATAGCCAGAAGGTCCAAATTGAGTCAAATCTTCTAAATAATTTTAGTTACGTTTAATTTTAAGTTTTTAGTCAAAATTAGGGCTTTAGGAATTTTATTTAAGTCAAAATCGAATTTTTGGAATTTAATTTGGTCAAAATCAGTCTTTTGGTCAAAATCGGCTTTCAAGGTCAAAATCGATTGAAATTTCTTTTAAAGGTCAAAATCGATTTTTATAAGTCCCGAAATGATTTTTAGAAGTCAAAATTGATTTTATTAGTCCCTTTTTGTCTTGATTTTAAGAAATCAAATATTTAAGAAAATAGGCAGAAATGGGAAAAAGGGGTGAACATTCGTTTCATCGGCCGTTTTTGGAGCGACGTTTGGTCTAGAAGTAGCGAGCCAGGCCCCGAATAGTCCTTGACCGAGCCGAGAAAATGTATAGGCCCATGAATATATATTTAATTATATACGTAGTATGTATGTATTTGAGTATGAAATGTTTAAAGGCAGCACAAAGGTGTGACATATAAGAATCCCGAGGTTAGGTCGGGTGAACCACACCGCCGCGTACGTTGGTTTATAGATTGATCAATCGATTATGGCTCACACTTCATGGATACAGCTAGCATGTTCTTTTAAGTTATGTTATGTTTATGCCATGCCTTAATATATATATGTTATACGATGAGGTTATGTATGACTGCATTATGATTCAATGTTTTAAGATCTTTCACGCACGCATGTCATGAAATTATGTTCCTATACGTATGTGCCTGCATGTGGTTTTATTATATGTACTTTGTTATTATCGGATAGAGCATGCGGGGCCTTTAGGCTCACTAGGTTTAAATGGTGCAGGTGAGCATGACGTTGATTTTACTCCGACCGTAGGTGAGCACGTCTGATGCTCCGCTGCGGCTGTTACCCCGTGATCACTCAGTTATTTTATGCCATTGCTTTTAATCATGTTCAGTTTTCCGCAACAGTTTTAAATACTATGATTTTTATGTTAGCTTGTGCGATGTGGATTTAGAGATACGTTGCCGTTAGTTTTAAACGGATGTTGGGATGATATTTTCAAATGCTTTAAGTTATAGTTTTTATTTATAGCTTTTATTAAATGTTTATTCCACATCTGCTTTTCACAAAAAAATTTTTAGAGGTTTAGTATGTTTCAGGTTCTGGTGGGGTACTAGCCTGCTGCGTGGAGCTCGAAAGTCGCACTACCAGTCTGTGAGTTTTATAGTATTACGATTCATGTTTATTTTGGCATGCTGCATGCATTATTTCAGCATGAGTTTTGCCTTATAATTTTAAGAGTTAGACGCTTAGTCATGCACTTATATTTACGTGATAAGGTTTTGGTGTACCCAAATGCCTCCCAGACGCGACAGAAGCCATCAAGATGATGCTACGCCTCCTCCTCCTCCCCCACCACCTCAGTTGACACAATAAGAGAGGGCTAGTATGGATATGTTAGCCGAGATTACCAGGATTTTGGAGAGACAGTCGGAGCGACTCAGGAAGTCGCATGAGAAAGACGTTTCTGAGAGGTTACGCAAGTAGGGAACTAAGGAGTTTGTTGGAACTACTGATCCGCTTGTAGCTGAGGAGTGGATCCAATCTTTGGAGACCACCTTTTCCTATATGGTCTTCCAGACGCTGACAAGGTCCGTTGCGCTATATTCATGATGAAGGGAGATGCCGCTCTTTGGTGGGAGAGCGCGGTGGTTGGTCTGTTCCTGGAGATATTGACCTGGGAGAGATTCAAGATTATCTTATTTGAGAAGTATTTCACTGCTGATGCTCGAAGCCAGCTTATCAAGGAGTTTATGAGTCTCTGCCAGGGAGACAAGTCTGCGGTCGAGTATGTGTGGCAGTTCGGGCGAGGGTGTCACTTTGTGCCCTCGATCACGACTATGAAGTGAGAAGCTGAGGCAGTTTACTGATGGACTGTGACCAGACATCCGCCACAATCTCAATATGGCGGAATTGGCTACTTACATGGCAGCGGTGAATAGGGCGTACTGGTCTGAGAGAGGCCGGAAGGACATGATGGATGACTTTGAGAGGAAGCGGCAGTTGCAGCAACCAGTTAGAGGACAGCCTTCACAGCAGCCAGCGAAGAGACCATTTCAAGGGCCCCCTAAGGGCCCCACTCCTTAGGGGTCATAGCAGCAGAGACCTCAGGGCCAGCAGAGGCCGCAGCAGCAGGCGGCCAGCGCCCCTAGACCTAGAGGGTACCCGATCTGCAAGGAGTGCAGTAAGCAGCATTCAGGACCTTGAAGGGCTGGATCACGCAGATGCTACCACTGCAGGGGGCCAATGCATATTTCTAGGGATTGTCCTAGGAGGAGACAGGCCACAGGTCGTATTTTTGTGATGCAGGCAGAGGCTGGATCCGGATACGACATTACTCACAAGTATTCCGATTTAGTTTCCCGTCGTTCCCGTGCTTTGACATGTTGGTATTTTGAGTGGTGTAAAAAAATTGCATTCTAAGTAGAGCACTGCTAGGAAATTCTTTGCCTTAGTTGCTGGTTGATATAAGTAGGAACTTTAGATCTTTTAGAACTTAGACGGATAGGATTATCGAACTTAGAAATGTCTTAGGCATCTAAACTAGTTTTTGGAAATCTAATTTGACCGTAAACGCGAACCTATGTAACGTTTCTGTTTCAAGCGAGATTCGTGTGCTAGGTGTCACTACACTCGCTTTGCTAGACTCAGGGGCGACGCACTCGTTTATTTTGTGTCTTCACACAGAGGATGAGTATTATTCCGGAGAGCTTGGGAGTAGCTCTCGCCGTGACGGTTCCGTCAGGAGTGGAGTTGATGACGACCAGCGTCGTGCAGGGATTGATGATGATGTTCCAAGATCGTGCGGTTAGAGCAGACTTGGTCGTTTTGCCGATGTCAGGATTTGACCTCATCCTAGGTATGGATTGGTTGACGGAGTTTGGAGTGGTGATCGATTTCCAGCGGAGGTCAGTGACTATCAGGCCGCCAGAGCAGGAGACCTTCTTATTTGAAGCAGCGCGGAGACTGTAGAAGCCCAGAATTTAAAGTTATTGGCCAAGTCTAGTGTTAGGCTAAGTTCAAATTTCAAGTTAAGTCTAGGTCCTTTTGGGCTTAGAAGTAGTGGGCCAGCACCTGAACCAGTGCTAGACCGGAGTAGAAAATGTAGAAGCCCGTGAATATAGATTTAATTATATATGTATCATTCTATGTATGTTAATGTTTTAAAGGAAGTAATTAAATATATATTGACGGGCTAAGCTTTTAAGTTGCATGATTTTAAGAAATGCAAGCATCATGAGATTTAATGAAACGTTTAAAAATGGTTTTTAAAGAAAACCCGAGGGATTGAAGTGACTTGTGTCAAGTTTAATGATGGGAGCTAGTCGGGGTATCGGGCCCGAATATCCCCTATTTTAATGTATTACGAGCCTATAGATCCATGTGATCACGACATGGTGAAGTGGCATAGAGGTGCGTGGGATCCCGAGGTAAGGTCGGGTGAACCGCACCATCACGTATGTTGGTTCTTTCGATTGATCAATCATACACCCGCTCGCATTTCACTGATACGACTCATACATTTCTATGTTACGTTACGTCATGCCTTATTATGTATGTCATATGATTATGATACGTTATGACTATGTTACGAACCATGTTTTATGATAATCCATGCATGCATGTTTTAATGTTATTTTATTACGCGTATGTGCTTGCATGTGGTTTTATTATATGTACTTTGCTATTTAAAAAGATAGAGCATGCTGGGCCTTTAGGCTCACTAGGTTTAAATGGTGCAGGTGAGACTGCTGATGAGTATATTCCTACTCACGGTGAGGACCTCTGAGCGCCCGTTGTAGCTGTACCCCGTGGCCACTCTGACGTCTTTATTCATGTCATGTTACATTTTTAGATATTTTATTTGGCATGTTCAGTTTTCGAGATTTTTTACGTACTTTGATTTTTAAACAGTATTGATGATTTGATGTTTTAAAGGATGATGAGAAATGTTTTAAAGGGAATGAGCCATACCTTTTAGTTTATTTATTCCGCACATGATTTAAAAAAAAAATTCTAGAGTACGGTTCGTTTCAACTTTAAATTCAACCTTTAAAGTTTCCAACATGCATCATCCTTTACTAAAAATCAAATATTTAAAATTTGACTCAATAAAGATCCATTGACCAATTTTGACTAAATAAAATCCCAATGATCTCAATTTTGTCTTTAAAACTTAAAAATAAAATATTAGTTCCAACAATAATAAAAGTTTGACAAAATATTTGACTTTAAAACATTTTACCAAAATTCTAAAAATTGGACTTTAAACTTTAAAATTAAAATAACCGGTCCAGAATTAAAATAACTCGAACCAATCTTAAAACCTTTTGACTTGACCCTCGACTAACCAACCCGGTCCGATTGAACCGACCAACCGGCCCACACCATGCAACCCTAACCTAGCCACCCGCCAACACGACGCCGCCCCCCACGCTTTCTAGCATTCGGCCTCCCTGCTCCGGCCGCCTCTGGCCGGAGCCTCACCGACTGGTCCACCCCCAGGTCCAGCCGGTTCCCCCTGACCACACCATGGCTCGTGACATGGCTTGGTCGACCCGTACGAAGCATGCAAAGGGAATGGCCGCATCGCACGTTGCATGGCCGCGAGCTCACCCTTGGTCCACCTATGAACGAGCCGTCTCCTCCCAATAATGGACCTCTAAACGACCTCCCTAGGGCCACCATGAACCATACTCAAGTCCCTAGAACAGCCCTTGGCCGAAGAAACACAAGATCAAATCAAAAACATAATGAAAAACATGAGTCATGCATGGATCTAAAACAATTGTGCATAGATCTAAACAAATCACATACAATTCATGCATTTGAACATTAAAACAGTTTAATATGGCATAAATGGTGAGAAAAAGAATAGAAATTACATGCATTTGTTGGAGAAAAGGAGATCTACGAGTTATCGACGTGTAGGACGTGAGATCGGGACAAGACCGTCTTAGATCACCAAAAACTTTGAAGAAATCGATTGGGGCGTTGGAGGGGATGAGAGGACGGCTATGGTGATGTGTGGAGGCTAGGGTTTTGCACAAAATTATGTTTGAAATAAAATGAGGTGTGATATACAAAACCCCTCAAAGGATAGCATAAGTTAGGAAAATTAAAAGAGCTTTTTCCGTTAAGCCCCCACTAATTAAAATATGTTTTTAAAACTCCCAAAGCAAGCCTCCAACTTAAATTTTTTGTAATAATATTTTCTCATATTTGCAAAACATAGAAAAACTCATTAAAATGGCCCGCATAGACGAAAAACGGGTTCCCCTAAAAAGTAATCATAAAACCCCAATTTTCGGAAATTGCTGCTTAAAAAATAATAAATGTACTCTTAAAATTCTAAGGCTTAAAAATCTCAAATAATTTTCATTTCGGTCGTCCCTATTCTCGTCCACGCATCCGAAACTCGAACAGACTAAAAACATACATGCATATCATGCAACATTAAAACCATCATTAAATCACATAAAATAGCATATAATTTTCCTTTAGTCATGCACTTAATTCTACGTATTCAAGATTTCTAGGCGTTACAGGCTCTCAAGGGTATACGACATGTATTATGGTCGAAAAATAGCTAACACTTGGTCAACAACTCAGTATATAACTTAAGTTCTCCAAATCTGATCTACAGTAACTTCAGATCAGCACGAGCTCCAAGCTGATACTCAGCTCGGACGTCCAATTCTCCTCTAAGCTGACTCTAGCTCAGGACATCTGGTTTTCCTCTAAGCCGACTCCAGTTCAGTACACGCTACACAACATCAGCTCAACGTCAATAGATCAGCACGGGACCACATATCAGCTTAGAGATACTCAAACAGCATGGGGCTATCAGATAAGCTTAGCGCTACCCACGAGCACAGTACTTTCAGATCAGCTCACACGCGATTGCACATTCATTTCGAGTCCATCATTGTGGCTTCATCATAATTCTGATCGATGATCATATATCACCGATGCGCTCAGTACACAACAATGTCTATTATGAGGCGAAATCAAATTCCCTACCACTAAATCTAAATATTCATGTTAGCTCCCTATCATCGATTTTGGAAGTCATACTCCCATTCTTCCTTTCCTTTTTGCTATACTCAACACTTTGAGTTTTACATCCGTACCGGAATTAGGATACAGTACTTGTATGACCCTCAATGGTTAAGGTATAAGCTATATGTGGGCTCACAGCTCCTTGTGACTTGGAAAACTATATTTTTTTACTACCTAGCAACATCGCCCCATGATCCCCTAGGTATCACTGGTAGTACCTGCAAAAATCAGGCGGTCATGGTTAGCATACAGTACAATTTCTTCATCTCAAATATCCCGACCTAATGAACGACCATTGGTAAATCAAGAGTTGCTAGAGATTCAATAACCATGCGATACATCGTGGAGATCAAATGCGACATCGCATGTACAACTATATTAAACTCTTTTAACTAAAGCAAATCAAGTACTCTGGCCAGAGGTTTGTCACACTATTATCTTCTTAGATAGCATAGGATATCCATGCACAAGGGCGAACAGTGAATCCTCGACAACAAAGCATCGACTCCTACATATCGGGTGTCAAGTCCGGTGCTCTAAGCACAAATAAAGCACGCAAAACACGGAAACTTAAAAGTGGATAAATTTTTTTTCTTTTTGGCCCGAAAGAAAATACTTCATTCAAAATAGGCTTATACTCAAAATTAGGGCTTTAAATCAAAAACCGCAGCAACAACAGAAACATATACATGCATACAACCCAATAAAGTCAATACACAAACAACTACACAGGGCATCCCCTGGCAATGACTCGATGTAGCATATATATATATATATCGTAACTGGGAACTCACACCTGGGACTGCACCAGCTGTCACACCTCACGGACAAGCTAAATACCTGAAAAAGGCCTGAAATGGCCAACAAACGGCCAAAGCAGCCCCAAGGGAAAACAAATGAGGTCAAACCTCAGTACGAAGAGCCATCATCATACAACTATCAACTAAACATGAAATATGTGTCGTGCAATGCATGATAGGATGCCAGAGGACATCGGGGATCAGGGAGCAACTCAAAAGCTGGGGATACAACATACGCAGAAATGAACCAACAGCTAGAGAAACAAAGCTCTCAGAAACATCTCGACAACCGGAGATACAGGGCTCGCAAAAAAACTCCACGATTTGAGGTACAATGCTTAGAGAAACAGCACGACTGGCTATCAGAACAGAAGTGGTAACCGAACGTGTGAGAGAACCTGGGCGCTCGATCACTAGTACCAGATACAATACAGACAGGAATGGCCATAGTACATGTGAGAAAAAGGGAGCTACCCGGGGCTCAATCACATGAAGAACTAGAAAAAAATCTAGAGAAAAGGGCCATAGAGCATGTGAGAGAAGGGGAGCTACCCGTGCACTCCATCACACGCATAATGATAACCATAGGTTAGCTCAACAGCAATGGCTAGCAAGGAAAATAAGATCAACGACAGCTAACTGCTAGCAAAGGATAACAAGGGATATAGGCTCAACTCACAGAACAACATGCACATAATAAGGGACGAGCCCATCTTATGAAAACAGTGTGCGAGTGCAAGAAAGATCTCAGCAACATGTCATGCGTGCATGCAATGCTAAGAGAAACGAGAAAAACATGTAGCATACTGCTGAACAGCATAAGTAAACAATATAGCATGAACAATCATATTTAAACTCACGCATGTATGGCAACAGCACAACCTAGACCCTATCATGCAGTACAAGGCTTAGCACCCAGCCCGCAGCCATAACCACGACAGCTTAAATAAAGAAGCAACATGCGGGAGCACAACACAGCTCAGGCCTCTGCCTGCAGCTCACGACTTGGCTACACATCCCACAGCCTCTGACAAAACAGAGCTCAAATCAACAGCACAACTACCCAGCACACGCGTAAGAGCTACAACTAATACAGTACACCTGAAAATAGCTAAACAGCTCGAGCAGCATGCACAACACAAGCATAACAGGTTACAACAAACATACAATGAGGTTAAGGCAGCTTGGCCTACAACCGGTATGCCCACATGCTTAACTTAAAGCTGTAACTACAAGCTCCGAATTCGTACCTTACACAGATATTGGAAAAACACCTCAGCACAGCTCACGGATGACATCAAAACACACCTCCTGCTCCACGCGGCCAACTTCTCAGGGCCCCCAGCTCACAGAAACCACCAGGGAGCTCTAATCTGCCAAGATTCCTAAAGAATCAGCTCTGCTAAAGCTTATACAGCTCACGACCAAAGGCCTCACAACCCAGAACAACTACGGCTAACCACTGAGCCCTATCCAGCTCAAAGGTAAATACAAGGAATCGAAACTAACACCAACAGAGCAAGGTTACCTAACTGAAGCTCACTCGCCCGAAAATCATGAAAACAGCCCACACAACTTCTCAATGATCTCCTCCGTCCGGCCTCCTCTCTGTTCCAAACTATTACTGAAACGTCGGCCTTGAAGAGGGGTTTTCAGCCACTGTACCCCCACTCAAAGCTGACCGGCCAATATCCGATGATCTGGA
This sequence comes from Dorcoceras hygrometricum, assembly GCA_001598015.1. Lineage (NCBI taxonomy): Eukaryota > Viridiplantae > Streptophyta > Magnoliopsida > Lamiales > Gesneriaceae > Dorcoceras > Dorcoceras hygrometricum. The sequence goes on along the minus strand of KV010135.1, from coordinate 4,319 downwards.
AAATACTAGATGGGTGAACAGTAGCTAGGGTTTGGGTAAAATTTATATCGGGAGCTTCCAGAAGAAGATAAGGAATGGGTGGTCAAAAATAACTAAGTTTTGCTCAACGAGAGTATATTTATACTCACTGCTCAACAGATCACGGCTACAGTGACAACAGATCATGGCGGCCCTCAACACTATACCTAGTCCAGCATACAACTCAGCACGCACATATAATCCAGCTCTCGTATCCAACAGCATAAGCTACACAGACCACGCTCCCAGCAGATTATGTCTATAGTGCTCCAGATCAGCTCAGAGCATTCAACTCATCTCACGATCTCCGTAACAGTACGCACTAACTAGACCAGCAAGCACATCAATAGCTCAGCTCAGACCTCAAAGATGACACCAGCTTGGACAAACAGCACGGGATGCTTCCACTAACAGCTTCCGCATACCAACATATCACGCTCGCAATAGCTCACAGCTCCACTTGTGCACTCAACAGCTCTAGTGCATAGCTCAGCTCTCGTGTACTAAGTTTTCTCCACATCAGCTCAGAAGATCTAAGCTAACTCCTACTTGATCTGACTAACGAAACAGCTCACAACAATTACTGCAGCCACAGATCACAGTCCAGACCAGTTTACGCATTTGATCAGCTCACGCGAGACCAACAGCTCTTGCTGAACCTGGTCTTCGCTATCAGCTTCCACCTAAGCTGACTTATCCCAGCAGCATAGCACAACGTCCCTAATTTGACTACTCAGCCCAGAAGGCTGCGTAACTTCCAAAGTTGAACCCAGCTTATGGTTTACTGCTCAACCACAACAGTTCGGAGCTGCTATACCACCAGCTTTGTAATGCCCATAAATTCTGATTACGTGAAAATGAGTGCATGACTAGGGGTAAAATGGTTTAGAATATTATGTATCATTTTATGCGATTAAATGATAGTTTTAATGTTTTATGATGTGCATGACATGTTTTTTAGCATGATCAAGTTACGGGTGCATGGACGAGACTAGGGACGACCGAGATGAAAATTATTTGAAATATTTTTAAGCCCTCAGATTTTTAGGAGCCAAAATTTATTATTTTAAGCAGCAATTTCTGAAAAGTAATATTTTATGTATATTTGTCGAGGAAAACCCGTTTTCCGCCTATACGTGCTATTTTAATGAGCTTTACTACATTTTAAAGATTAAGGGATTTTATGTTACGAAAATTTGGAGTTTTAGAGTTTAAGTTTAGAGTTTTAACTAATATTTTTAATTAGTAGGGTTAATAAATTAAAAAGTTCTTTTATTTCCTAATTAAATCAATGAGAGGGGTCTTTTTGGCACAATTCATTTTTCTCTCCACCCTAATTTCGAAAACCCTCACCCCCACACTCCCTCAAGCCGCCACTCCCTCCCCTAGGCTCGAGTTCCTGTTAGAGTAGATGCCCAACTAGCCAACTTGTGGCGTGTGGGTTTTATAGACTCTTGTACAAATAATCTTTATATATGATATTCGCATTCTTTTATATGGCATTCTTTACTTTCATTATGTGTGTAATAATTTACAATTGTGTTGAGTAAAGACCTAGAATACACTAAAGCGTATGTTAGATGTGATAGTGGGTATGACGGCTATCATGAAACACATCTAATAGTCGCTGTGTATTCTGAACATGTTCCTAGTCGATTGGGCCGTCAAAATGAGGATAAGGCCGCCCGAGTTCGAGACTGTATCTGCGATGCGAAGTACCATGTTTCATTGGTAGGGAACATTGTGATGTTCTGAGCATGCAGATAGATAGTGACCTGGTGATCTATCGAACTACCCTCGTTCGGCACAAGTACTAGATTCGAGATTCCCGCACGGATACTCAGCTCAATGTGTTGAGCACGAGAGGAGGATTTCGGGAAGTGCGACTTCCTAAAAGTCAACAGGGGTCAAACCGGGGTTTCCCGCTGTTGAGGGGCAAAACGGTCTTTTTGCACTGGGGTTCTGAAAAATGGTTTTTCAGATCATATTATTCAGTTTTGGAAACTGAGTCGATCGGTCCGATCTGATCGGCGATCGGAGTTACGATGAAGTCTCGGTGTTGGAGACGAACTGAATGTTCATTGTTGGACCTGGGCCCGTTGGGCCGGTCCAAGTCCAACACTCTATTTAATTATGATTATTAGACTTGATGACTACACTTGTAACACTATACTCTAACCCTAAAGCAAACACACGCCGCCTCCCTTCCCAACTCACGCCGCCGCCGTGCGCCGCCCGCCGTCGCCGCCACTTCGCCGGAAATTGTTCCGGCCTAGTTTTTCGAGGAGTATTCGTTCGTGCTGATCTCGTCAGGACTTCTAGTGCAGTCTGACGAAGGAGTCTTGGATCTGGTCGTGGACCGGATTAGCGTAAACTACCGCAATCTACCGAGAAGAGCCGGATTATTGTAATACCGGTTGGAGCCAGGCATAAGTGCCAGCGAGGTAACATGCTAAAACGCCCTATGTATGACGATTACTGTAATTGTCTGATTTTTCGTATTGATCGCCTCCCGGCACCTGTTTCTTGTTCTTCCGCTGCCTAGCCGGGGGGCGGATCCGGATCCCCAACAGTTCCATCATTATTTGTGGTGATTTCAAGGCGTTTTGTCCCGATCTCTTGTCCTCCGCTCCGGTAACGCATAGTTCTTCCATATTGTTCAATCAAGGCATGTTCTAATCTCTCTTTTTCTCACCATTTAAATAATATTATGCTGTTTTTAAATAAGGATTTCATGATTTGTATGTGAATACATGAGATCTACGTTTGTTGTTTACGAATCATGAATGCATCATGATTTTTAACCCGCATTTGAATTTTGTGCCTTGGGAAGCTTCGGTCATGGGCGGTTCATGGGGGTATGGTTCGGTCCAAGGGTGATACCAATAGTTATTACATTGAGTTAGGGTCACGCGGGTCCAAAAGAGGAGTGATTTGATCAATGAATGAAATATTTACAAATTTTATAATCAGCACGTGTCCTGGCTTATCGTCTGTGCGCGATAGGAGAGTTATTGGGGTGGGTTAAGTCACTCTATATGGTCTGTGTGTTCAAAGTTGATTTCATGTGATAACTCATTGAGTTAGTGTCATGCAGGTTCAAACGGGGAGCGATTTGGTCGAGGAACAAATTAGTTATGAGTTTTATGGCTAGCATGTGTCCTGGTTGCAGTCTACACGCAAGCAGTGTCATTACGAGCATCGGGTTGGTCACGTATTGAATTGTTTTTAGTACAATTTGTACATTGAATAGTATATTGAGTTAGTGTGATGTGGGTTGAAACTGTTGGCGAAGGTGGCGGATCCGGATCCCGTTTCCCGGGGGCGCAGCGGAAGTTAAAATTTTTGCCCCGAGATACGTTCAATACATTTAAACTAATCAATAAACCATTCATAGGGCGTTTATCGATTGTTACCTTGCTGGCGTCTAGGCGCCTGGCTCCGACCAGTTTCACAAGGAAACCGGCACTTCAAAAGGTAGGCGGCGGTAGATCCTCCTAATCAGGTCCACGACCGTAAACAAGAATCCTTCGCCAGCCTGCACTAGAAGGCCTGACGAATCTGGCACGGCGGAAACTCCTCGAAAGTGTGAGACCTTATTTTGTATTAAGGATTAATTGTTGGAATTAATCGGTTGATTAAGAGATTTTGTGGTTTAGATCTCTGTTTTGAGGTTTGAGTTACATTTTTCGGGTTCCATTTCGTGTATTGAACAATTCTGGATGCTTTCGAGTTTTTGAGTTTTTGAGGCGAAAGCTGGTTTGTGGACTAGCAGCTGGTCGGTGGCGAAAACAGTCGTAGCTTATTTTGGTAGCGCAGGGCATGAAACGCCGTCGTTTGAGATGTTGCGACTGGTTGTGCACTGTAGCTGCGACTGGTTTTATGCGAGGAGTTGTTGCGTCTGGATGAGCAGTCGAGAGCTATGGTCAACGCGGGTCAGCGCTCCTGTGCTTGCGACTGGTTGTGTTGGTACGTTGTGACTGGTACCAGACGAGGGAAGCGTTGTGCGTTGTTTTGTGTTTTGCGTCTGGATGACCAGCAGCTGGTATTAAGGATTGAGCATCCTATGCGACGTCGTCTGGATAAGTTGGTGCGACGCCGTTTTGAGGACCAGTCGATGGTTTGCCTTGTGATTGATTTTAGCGTCCGGTCGACTGGCTGTCCAGCTTTTGTATTTTGAAACAGCGTCTGGTTGTCCAGCTGCGAGAGATTGTTCGCTACTGTAGCTTGTAGCTGGTGGTGATCACTGTAGTTAGCGACTGGATTTGTTTAGCGTGGCTCGAGATTTCATCAGCTGTTGG
>KV010134.1:3228-23440 GCA_001598015.1 Dorcoceras hygrometricum | reverse complement strand
GTGCCCCGGGAGGTGGCTAGTGTGTCCCAGTCGTCTATAGCATACGTATATATATGTATCAGTTATGCCAGGGGATGCCCTGTGCTTTGTCCTTGTGACCAGTGTTTGGAGTCCGATACATGTTTTCTTGGTACTGTATGCTATTATTTGTTGGCAGGTTGCCTTATTGGTTTTAAACTGGGATCTTATTTTGAGTATCGCATTATTTTAACTTATATCGTTTTAAACCGTCGGGCCTAAAAGCGAAAATTTTACCCACTTTTTGATAGCTTCCGCATGTGTTTATCTGCTGTGAGCACGAGGCCTGACAAATACTGTGCTGGAAAGCTGGATACTGTGCTGACCAGCTGGATGTTGTGCTGATCAGCAAGATGTTGTGTTGATCATCTAGATGTTGTGCTGATCTTGCTAGTTACTGCATGCTGTGCTGGTCCTCTTGGTTCTTATTTAGCTCTTTCATTTTCATTGTCCAGATCCTTTTATATTACATGTCCAGCTGATCTGTCCTCTTTTATTGGACTTGTTTTGCTATTCTATAGCTGCTTTGTAATATATGATCCTGAAAACTTTGTCCATTTCCAGCAAGCTTTTTATATACCAACAAGCTTTTTCCTGGACACTTGATTAAACATATTAGAAACATAATACTAAGTTTTGTGTCATCAAAATTAATATTGATCCGTTTCTAGATTCAACATATTTGAATCAAACAATTATTCTAATGACTAATTTTATCATTCTTGACGGATAGGACCTTTTTGAGTAGACAAAGGAATTTGCAGATTGCTTTTAACAATTGTTCTCCATATTTTTTTGATGTTGTTCACTGTCTTTTTCTTGTGTTCTTGTTTACTTATTATTATATGTTTAATAGGTATTCTCCAGCATTTAAAATCTTATACAACGATTATAATCCAATATTCACAGGCTTTTGCACCATATAGCTAATTTGATCTTTACGACTTTGTTTTTCAATCTTCAAAATTATTTCGTATTTATCTGCAAAACTGCTATGTAGCAAGAAATGCTCATAAAAGAAAAGATTCTTTTGATCTGGTACTAGCCTCTGTAATATCTTATTTTGAAGTGATAAGTTGGTAGGAGATATCTTTTTGGAAACCATGTAATATATTATTGGTTTTCTAGTGATCGAGAATTTAAGTTTTGGTGAAAACAAAAGATCAAGAGATTAATCAATCAGCTCAGATGATAATCGACGAGATCCGGACGGTGCTTACTACGTTGATTATTCATATCAGATCAGAGCTAAGCTGGTTAAGGACAAACCAGCTCAGAGATAGATCGGAACTAAGCTGGTTAAGGACAAACCAGCTCAGAGATTTTAGATCAGAGCTAAGCTGGTTAAGGACAAACCAGCTCATGGATTTTAGATCAGAACTAAGTTGGTTAAGGACAAACCAGCTCAGGGATTTTAGATCGGAACTAAGCTGGTTAAGAACAAATCATCTTAGGGAATTCAGCTAAGCTGGTTAGGACAAACCAACTCGGAAGAACAGAATAAAGTCAGATCAGATTAGAAGTGCAGAAAGAATCTGATCTGCTTATCAGTTGAAAGAAGAATAGATCAAATCAGATCAGAGTAGTAGTACAGAGAGAATCTGGACAGAACAGATAGAGCAGACTTTGTATCAGATCAGCTGAGAGACCAACTCGAATAAATCAGCTCGGACATATCTACACAGAGTTAGAAGTGTGAATCAGATCAGCTCGGGAGACACACAATCAGATTTTAAGGTATCATATACATCAATTAACTTGATTTGATGTATTGACTTCTCAGGATCTCTTTGTAGTCTTTGGGACTAATTTTATCAAGTTACAGATATACCAAAGATCTGCTTTCAACTGAGAATGGCGAAACGTAAGCTAAAAGAGGAAAGAATTTAATTAAGACGTACGTAAACAGTAAAAGCATTAAAAACTCCACAGACAACTCATTTGGATCTATACGACGTGCCTACTAGTAACATTTATTCACTTTGATCCAAAGAGTATAAATTGAAGAAGCCAATCAGTTCTGAAAAAAATGCGAACAATATACAAGCGCGAAAACAGAAAACTCTACGAACTATACACAGAGTTCACAACTCTCAAACCAAGTTACAAAAAATGACACACACGCAGCTTGTTATCAACTTTCCGTGTCACAAAAACTGTATTTAAGCTTACATTGTATATCATACACAGAGCGTGAGAGAGCTTGCCAAGACTTAGGCAGCTTAGAGCAGTTCTTTCAGTTGTTTCTTTATAGATTGAGTATCTGTAATAGTTTGGTGTTGCTAGGAGTTTTCATAGCTTGAGGGCTATTGGATCAGGTTGTTACAGTCGCTGTAATAATCAAATCTTCTAGTGGAATCCTTCTTGTACAAGAAATAAGGGCAGACGTAGGAGTTTAAGCTCTGAAATTTCAGAAACAAATTCTTGTACATAATCTTTTACAGCTTTAAATTTCTAACTGTTCACTGTTGAATCGAGTTGATTCCGCACAAATTTTTTATGTTACTCGAGACAACAGATTATGCTGAGATTCTCCGAGCTGGTAACTCAGCTCATAGACAAGCCGAAAGCTTGCAAAATATTTTTAATAAAAGTTTTTCACAAAAACGAGAGGAGTTCATTCACCCACCCCTCTGAACTCCTAAGCTAATATTTCTTTTCTTTTCGATCCCAACAAGTGGTATCAGAGCGGGTATCTCAGTGTCTGAAAAGTTGTATTATTTGCAATCATTAAATATGTCTATCTCTCACAAAAAAATTCCTATGTTTTCCAAGGAGGAGTACGATGTCTGAAAGATCAGAATTCAAGCTCGCCTGGCGCACAGGATGATGACATGTGGTTCGTTATTATAGATGGACCAATCAAGATAATGAGGCAAAACACTGTAGTAGCCATCTCCGCTGGTGCAGCACAGTGGGTTGAAAAGTGCAGGATGGAATGGACCACAGAGGACAAGAAGAAATAAAACTTGGAAAATGTGTCCAAGGACATACTTTAAAGACGCTGGACAACAACATGTTCAGTAAGATTCAGACATGCACCACGACCAAGGAGATATGGGAAAGATTAATCCAAATATGCAAGGGAATGAGCAGACAAAGGAGAACAAGCTAACTGTGGCCCTACAGAAGTTCGAGTTGATCAAAATGAAGCCTGAAGAAACAATGACAGAGTTTTATGAGAGGTTCAGCTCACTGGTGATAGATCTGACCAGGCTTGGGAAGGAATATAGCAATAAAGAACTTGCACTGAAGGTTATAAGAGCGCTTCCCAGGGAGTGGGATGTAAAGAAAATGGCGATGAGGGAGTCTAAGGATCTGAACAAACTAGAGCTACATGATCTATTTTCCATTCTGAAGGCCAACTAGTTTGAGTTGGAGACCCGAGCCGAATTAGAGCCATCCACCTCACAATCGACAAAAGCTATCGCATCAGTTATTCCAGAACAGAGCTCATAAAGAAAATCATCTGAGGAGCTCATCAATGACGCCATGTCCCTCTTTGTAAAGAAGTTTGGTAAATTCATGTGGAAAAACATTTCTAAACCTAACTCTTTCGATTCATATAAAAAAAATTCCAATATTTCTTATGATGATAAATGTTATAACCGTGGCAGATCTGGTCACTTCATAGCGGACTGAAAGAAGCCTAAGAAGGATACAAAAAGGCAACCAGATCGCAGCAGCAAAGATAGAAAGGAGAAGAAAGTCTATAGGAAGAGGAGAAGTGAAAAGGCCATGGTCGCTGAATAAAACAAAAGAACATGGGCGGATACAGATTCTGAGGAGTCCAGCTCAGGGACATCCTCATCGAGCGATAGTGATGATGAAGTACAATGTCTAATGACCGATGACGCTGATGAGGTATTCAATTTTCCCAATCTAGAGTTTAAAAGAGAGGACCTTGTCACTGCACTGAATGACATGGTTCACAAGTACAAGAAGCTTTCTCAGTCATTTGAGGAAGTCAAAGCGAAAAAGGAGAGCCGTGCTACAAAAGCTGAGATTGTAAGCTCAGACGAATTGCAGGCTACTCTAAGTAAGCTATCGAATCAAAATGAGGAACTGAGGAGCAGGTCTCAGGAGATTCCAAATGAGAATCAGCGCTTAGCTGAAATCATAAGCACCTGGACAAAATCATATGCATCTTTACAAAAACTGCAAGGAGCTATGATGTCTTCCGGTGATAAATCCGGACTAGGCTATGGTAATGATGAAAACAGTATGGCAAAACCAAGTACTCACCCAATGCTGGATAGGCCAAAGCTTCAAACAATGAGTTTCGTAAAATCTAGCATGGGACAACCTAAAGAGGCAAAATCTGATGAATCCAAGATAGCAGTTAACCTCAAATCTGGCAAGGCAGATACTTCGGGCTGGGGTATACTTCTCCTGAAAAATCTAAAGAGAACTGGCTAAGGATATGTTAAGATTATCCAAGTGTGGGTTCCGAAAGGTCTAATCAAACCTGGATCCAAGTAAAACCGAAGGGTACCAAACTATGTCTTGTTTGTGATGCAGGTACAGCAGATTTCGGGACTGAAGAAATCTACATGGTACCTATACAGTGGATGTGCAAGGCACATGACTGGTAACCCGAAGCTGTTATCAGATCTCAGGACATGCAGTGGACCTAAGATCACCTTCGGTGACAATTCTAATGATAACACCGTGGGTAAGGGTAAGCTTACTCATGGTAACTTTACTGTCAACAATGTTCTACTAGTTGAGAACTTGTGTTACAATTTGATTAGTATCAGTTAGTTATGTGACAGTAATTATTCTGTGAACTTTCAAAAGCACACATACACCGTTTAGAATCCGGAAGGTTTGATCATCTTAGTAGGATACAGATCGGGGAATACCTACAAATTTACTGGTCAGATCAGTCGCATTCTGTGAGACCCAAAGATCTGATGAGATTAATTGAGTTAATTAATCGGTTTTGTTAGATTCAGATTTGAGCGAGCGAATCTGGGTGATCAGCTTTGAGTCGATAGGCTTGGAGAAGCTATCGGGGTTGTATAAGTCCTTGGAACAGATCTGGAGAGTTAGAATTTTGTTGTGGGATCTGTTGTGAGCGTTGGTCATCGCTGAGTGATCGCGTTCAGCAGTCGTAGCGAAATCTGTTGGCGCTAGTGTTTCAGCAGCGAGTAGCTAAACTATGTCGTTTGGATTAGTTGGAATGACAACGTTTTGATTTAGCGGGCGAGACTCAGCAGTGAGCAGCGTTGGTCTTCAGATTTGAGAGAAATCTGAGTGTGTAGAGAGCGACGCCGTTTTGGGTTCAGATTTCTCTTGCGCTAGCGATTCAGATCTGAGTAGCAGGTGACGTGTCCAGTTGCGATAGTGGACTTGGGCAACGTCGTTTGAATTAGTAGAGATCTGCTTTAGCGTATATTGAGATCTGTTGCGAGATCTGGTTGCGAACGGGAATATCAACTTTGAGATTTAAGTTGTCGGTGAGATCTGTTCAGTGGTCTAGGACAGATTTGAGTATATAAGAGGACTTGGTCTTCGTTGCTTTGTGTTGTTTCCCGACACTTAGAAATATTTCCCAATTGTTGATCTCTGTCGTGATACCCTAGCTACTGTTCATCGAACCTTATCCTCTTTGATTGCCGATGGTAGACAACTCCGATTGAAGTGAGAGTGGTAGCGTTGGACTCCTCTTGCTGAGACGCTTCGTTTGGATATTGCTTTTGGACGTTTTCTTGAAGCTGGTGAGATGTGCGAAGACATCTCCCTTCTGTAGTCTGTTAGCGTTTCGTCCTAGCTTGTTGGGGTAAGTGTTCAGACCCTTCTTTGTGTTTGTTTAGAGCTCTCTGTTGAGATAGAGGGGTAGTATAGCGCTGGTCGAGTTGTAGCTCCCAGTTGTTGCTTTTCAGTGTTTCGGTCCTTGAGTAGTTGTTTGTAATTGGCTTAGCAGGTGTGAGATCTGCGTTGCTCGGACCCAGTTTGTAGTAATTGTTGCACAGAATGAGGATTGGCATGGATATGTGCTCATGCTTGCTGTTTTGTGATGCTGTGTATATTGTCTTGTTATCTGTTGCATTTTGTTGCACTGCATACACGCATCTGTTCCATGCTGTTATCAGATCTCTTGTAGCCGTATCTTGCTTGCTGATTGAGTGTACCAGGGTGCTTGTAGAGGCGCACAGGTAACTCCCGTCCCTCATCTCCCTGCTGGGACTGTTAGCCATCGTGAGCGGAGTGGGTAGCTCCCACATCTCATGTGTTGGGCAACAGCAGGTTGAGCGTTGATAATGCACCTGGTACCGTGTGCTGAGATGAGTCGGTAGCTCCCATATACTCACACACATCGTGGCCACTGCTTTATGTTCGGATTTCAGTTGTTGAGCTGTCCTTGGAATCCTTTGGCTCCCTGTGTTCGGTTGTAGCCTTGATCTCATTCATGGCCTCTGCATTTTATCTCTTGTTATCTAACTGCTGTTTCCATTTGCTCTCCGTACTGGGGTTTGACCCCTGTCCCTCGTGGGGCTTGGTTGTTTGTTGCCTGTGTGTGTTTTCAGGTTATCATGGCTACTCTGCTGGTCGTGGAGTAGACCCAACTGGAGGTGCCCCAGGAGGTGGTTAGAGTGTCCCAGTTAGCGTATAGAATATTATGTATCAATATTGATAGCCGGGGGATTGTCCTGTGCTTTGTAGTAGTTGTTGTTTGGTATTTGATATATGTTTTAATGCTGTACTGTTGTACTGAGTGAATTTAATTACTGGGATATTTTGAGTATTGTAGTATTTTAAATTATACGTTTTAATCGTCAGGCCAAAGCGAAAATTTTAAGCCATTTTTGTATGCTTCCGCTATTGTTTTGCTTGGTTTAACTCTGTATTGTGCACGAGGCCTGACATTTTTGGTATGAGAGCTTAAGTTGGGATAAACTCAATTTCTTTGATCACACTTGAGTCTAGGCACAGTGTTGCGTGTTGCATGTGCATGACTATGTGATTTACTTGTTCTGTGATATATCTGATGCTGTGTGACCTTACCCTCTTAGTGCCTTCGTAGATGCCGCCTAGACATAGGGGTAGAGGTAGATGGTAGTTTCAGGAAGAGTCCGAAGGTCAGAACAGGAAGTGCAACATAGTGTTCCTCGTCGTGGATGCGATAGACAGGTTGACTTGGAGGTAGATGAGCTGGCAGCCCGTGTAGACGATATGGAACTAGTGATGGCGAGGTTTCAATGGATGAATCCTCAGACGTTCAATGGTGATGAGCCTAGTTCTGATGCTGAGTCCTGGTTGCAGCATATTACTGGGTTGTTCGATCGTGTCAGGTATGATGATGAGCGTACGCTGAGTTTAGCTACGTTTCAGTTGAGAAGAAGTGCCGAGTGTTGGTAGAGAGGTGCTTCTAGGACTCTCGAGGAGACAGGTGTGGGGATTTCGTGGAGTAGCTTTTGTACTGCCTTTCGTTAGGAGTACGTTCCGGAATCTTTTGTGAACGCCAGGGAGAGAGAGTTCGATAACCTGGTTTAGGGTTCTATGTCCGTGGGAGAGTATGCCCGGAGGTTTTCTTCTCTTCTTACGTATGTTCCGCATGTTGCTGGCTGAGAAAAAGGCGAAGAGGAACAAGTTCATGGAGGGGCTCAATGAAGAGCTGTATTCTTTTGTGTTGGTGGGTTCACCGGCGAGCTATGCAGAAGCGGTGGACAGGGCTATAGACATTGAGGAAGGACTACAGAATCGTCGGTCGCGTGTTAGGCCGCAAGGAGTGCAAGGTAGTCATCCCGTGGTTTCGGGGGTGCAACCTTCCCAATCAGTGCAGTCGTCTCAGCCACCCCAACAGCAGGTAGCCCAGCAGCCCGAACACCAGAGGTTTGGCCTCGTGGTCGTTAGTTTAAGAAGAAGTCTAGTTCTAGTTCTTCTGGCTCAGGGAGTTCGAGCAGTGGCGGTAGCTCTAAGGTCGAGTACTGTGGCCATTCTTTTCCAGCCCAGCAGCAGAGGTTAGGGGAGCCTCAGTTTAGGCCGTTTCAGAAAACTGGTCCTTCGCGGTTTGGACAATCTTCCCATCCTCAGTTTTCAGGACCTCAGTTTGCCCAAGTGAATGCCATGACGAGGGAGCAAGCGGAGGGCACGCCAGGCAGAGGAGTGATCGCAGGTACTTGCTTTGTTTTTTATTTTCCTGCGCGTGTGTTGTTTGATATAGGAGAGTGACACTCGTTTATTTTTGATGCATTTGTGGTTGAGCATGGTTTGCGTACCACATCTTTGTGTGATATTTGTGTCTGTAGCGACTCCTGCCGGTGCTAGCTTGTTTTCCCAAGAGATTCTGTTGAATGGCGTTCTTAGGTTTGGCGAGAGTGCATTGTTAGCCAACCTGATCAGGTTAGTGATGTGGGATTTCGATTGTATAGTGGGAATGGATGTGTTGTCTAGCTATAGGGCCACTGTGGATTGTTTCCATGACATTGTGTGATTTAGGCCCCAGTCTGGCGAGAAATGGAATTTCTATGGCCAAGATTCCCAGTTGAAGATTCCTTTAGTCTCTGCGATGGAGATGTTTAGCCTGTTGTCGCTAGAGAATGCTGGTTTTATGATCTATGCCTTAGATGCGTCTTCTTCTTCGAGCGTAGAGCTTAGTAAGGTTCCCGTTGTTCTACATTTCCGGATGTGTTTCTGAAGGAGATTCATGGTTTCCCTCCGAGGCGGGAGATAGACTTCAGCATTGATTTGGTGCCTGGTACAGCTCCGATTTCACGTGCTCCGTATCGTTTAGCGCCTGCTGAATTGAGGGAAGGTTCAGCTTAGTGATTTGCTGGATAAGGGTTTCGTTAGACCGAGTATGTCCCCGTGGGGAGCTCCTATCTTGTTTGTTAAGAAGAAGTACGGGTCGATGAGGATGTGTATCAACTTTAGACAGTTGAATAAGGCGACAGTGAAGAATAAGTACCCTTTGCCTAGGATTGATGATTTGTTTGATCAGCTTCAGGGTTCGGCTGTGTTTTCCAAGATCGATCTTCGTTCGTGGTACCATCAGTTGCGCATACGAGAGCAGGATGTTGAGAAGAATGCGTTTCGTACGAGGTATGGGCATTATGAGTTTCTAGTTATGCCTTTCGGTTTGACGAATGCTCCTGCAGTTTTCATGGATTTGATGAATAGAGTCTTTAGAGAGTTCATCGATCAGTTTGTGATTGTGTTTATCGATGATATTTTGGTATACTCTAAGACTCCGATGCAGCACAAAGAGCATTTGAAGTTGGTTCTTCAGAAGCTACGAGGCTCGCAGCTGTATGCTAAGTTCTCCAAGTGCGAGTTCTGGTTGGACCGAGTTGTGTTTCTGGGTCACGTGATTTCTGTCGATGGTATTTCTGTGGATCCCAGTAAGGTTGAGGCTGTTCTCAACTGGGAGCGTCCCAAGAATGTTGCTAAGATTCATAGTTTTTTGGGTTTGGCTGGCTATTATCGACGTTTTATAGAAGGATTTTCTAGTATAGCTAAGCCAATGACACAGATGACTCAGAAAGACGAGAGATTTGTGTGGACTGAGCAATGCGAGAATAGTTTTCTGTTTGGCTATTATCGACGTTTTATAGAAGGATTTTCTAGTATAGCTAAGCCAATGACGCAGATGACTCAGAAAGACGAGAGATTTGTGTGGACTGAGCAATGCGAGAATAGTTTTCTGTTGCTCAAGGAGAAGCTAACCATGTGTTAGCTCTGCCGTGTGGTTCAGGTGGTTTTGTTGTTTGTACAGTTGCTTCCTTGAATGGATTGGGTTGTGTGCTGATGCAAAATGATCGAGTCATTGCATATGCCTCTCGTCAGTTGAAACCGCATGAGACTCGTTACCCAGTTCATGATTTGGAGTTAGCAGCAGTGGTTTTTTCGAGATTTGGCGCCACTACCTGTATGGTGAGCAATTTGTGGTGTACTCCGACCACAAGAGTCTTCAGTATCTGTTTTCTCAGTCAGATTTGAACATGAGACAGCATAGATGGAAGGAGCTGCTTAAAGATTTTGATTATGAGATCAAATATCAGCCTGGGAAGATGAATGTAGTTGCTGATTCATTGAGCAAAAGGCTCAAGTGGCGATGCTGGCTTCGATGCAGATTTCGAAGGTCCATGAGCATCTAAGCACTACTGGTTGGCGATATTACCCAGCTAAGGATTATGTTGTGCTGTCTTCTTTCCAAGTTGAGCCACAGATTGTTGCTCATTAGGGCAGCTCAGAGGATTGACCCATCTATCCATGAGTTGAAGCTGAAGGTGAGAGCTGGATAGTTGGAAGACTATTCTGTCTCTTCTGATGGTTGTTTGAGGTTTCATGGCAGGCTGGTTGTGCCAAATCTGGTTGACCTGAAGGAAGAGATCTTGCGAGAAGCGCATTGCAGTAGATACAGTGTCCATCCTGAAGCAAGGAAGATGTATCATGCCTTGAAGCAGCATTACTGGTGGCAGGTTTGAAGAGTGATGTTGCTGATTTTGTAGCCCGATGTCTGAATTGTCAGCAAGTCAAGGCTAAGAGGATGAGACCTGATGGTCTGTTTCAAAGCTTAGAGGTGCCCCAATGGAATTGGGAGCACATAGCTATGGATTTTGTGACGCATTTACCTCGTTCTAGCAGAGGTTGTGATGCGGTTTGGGTTTTAGTTGACAGATTGTCGAAGTCTGCGCACTTCATTCCCTACAACTTGACCTATTCTTTGAAGAAGATGGCGAAGCTATACATATATTTCGTGGTGCGTTTGCATGGTGTGCCAGTTTTGATTGTTTCAGATCGTGATCCTCGATTTACTTCCAGGTTTTGGAAGAGTTTGCAAATAGCTTTGGGTACCAGATTGGCGATGAGTACAGCGTATCACCCCCAGACAGATGGCCAATATGAGAGGACTATCCAGATTTTAGAGGATATGTTGAGAGCTGTTGTGATGGACTTTAGTGGTAGATGGCAAGATTCGTTGTCTTTGGTTGAGTTTTCCTACAATAACAGCTATCAGGTCACGATTGAAATGGCACCATTTGAGTCCTTGTATGGTAGAAAGTGCAGATCGCCGATATGTTGGGAAGAAGTGGGGGAGAAGCAGCTGTCTTCTCCAGAGTTTGTGCAGCAGATGAGATATCAGGTGGATTTGATTCTCCAGTGAATGAAAGCTGCACAAGATCGCCAAGAAAGTTATGCGAATAAGAGGTGTAGGCCTTTAGAATTTGAGGTTGGTGATCTAGTTTTCCTTAAGGTTTCTCCTTTCCACAGTGTTATGAGATTTGGTCTCAAGGGAAATTTAGCTCCTCGTTATGTTGGTCCTTATGATATCTGAGAGGATTGGCCCTTTGGCTTATCGTTTGCTCTTGCCACCAGATTTGTCTTCCTTACATGATGTGTTTCATGTTTTGATGTTGAGGAAGTATGAGCCAGATCCCTCGCATGTGTTGAGAACTGACGAGGTGGAGTTAGATCGGACTTTGAGTTATGTTGAGTATCCCTTGCAGATCTTGGATAGAAAAGATAAACAGCTGAGGAACAAGACCATTCCTTTGGTAATGGTTCAGTGGAGCAAGCATGGTAGAGAGGAAGCTACTTGGGAACTGGAAGAAAAGATGCAGCGTGAGTCGCCGCATCTGTTTGAGTGAGTGTTGTAGCAGATTCCAATAGTTGGTTCTTTGTTATTTCTCGGTAGATGTTTGCTTAAGTTCCTTTCCCCAGTTATCTTGAACTCTTGATCTAGAGAAGTTTTATTTCGAGGACGAAATCCTGTTTTAGTGGGGGAGAGATGTGAGACCCGAAGAGCTGATGAGATTAATTGAGTAAATTAATCGGGTTTTGTTGGATTCAGATTTTAGCGAGCGAATCTGGGTGATCAGCTTTGAGTCGATAGGCTTGGAGAAGCTATCGGGATTGTATAAGTCCTTGGAACAGATCTGGAGAGTTAGAGTTTTGTTGCGGGATCTGTTGTGAGCGTTGGTCATCGCTGATTGATCGCGTTCAACAGTCGTAGCGAAATCTGTTGGCGCTAGTGTTTCAGTAGCGAGTAGCTAAACTACGTCGTTTGGATTAGTTGGAACGATGGTGTTTTGGTTTAGCGGGCGAGACTCAGCGGTGAGCAGCGTTGGTCTTCAGATTTGAGAGAGATCTGAGTGTTCGGAAGCGACGCCGTTTTGGGTTCATATTTCGTTGGCGCTAGCGATTCAGATCTGAGTAGCGGGTGACGTGTCTAGATGCGACAGTAGAAGCGGTGCGAGGTCGTTTGAGTTAGTAGAGATCTGCTTTGGCGTAGAGTGAGATCTGTTGCGAGATCTGGATGCGAGCGGGAATATCAGCTTTGAGATTTAAGTTGTCGGTGAGATCTGTTTAGAAGCTTGAACAGATTTGAGTATAAACGAGGACTTGGTCTTCGTTGCTTTGTATTATTTCCCGAAAGATAGAAATTGTTGATCTCTGTCACGATACCCTAGCTACTGTTCACCGAACCTTATCTTCTTCGATTGCCGAACGGTAGACAGCTCCGATTGAAGTAAGAGTGGTAGCGTTGGACTCCTCTTGCTGAGACGCTTCGTTTGGATATTGCTTTTGGACGTTTTCCTGAAGCTGGTGAGGTGTGCGAAGACATCTCCCTTCTGTAGTCTGTTAGCGTTCCGTCCTAGCTTGTTGGGGTAAGTGTTCAGACCCTGCTTTGTGTTTGATTAGAGATCTCTGTTGAGATAGAGGGTAGTATAGCGTTGGTCGAGTTGTAGCTCCCAGTTGTTGCTTTTCTGTGTTTCGGTCCTTGAGTAGTTGTTTTTGATTGGCTTAGCAGGTGTGAGATCTGCGTTGCTCGGACCCTGTTTGTAGTAATTGTTGCACAGAATACTTGAGGTACGGATGTGAGCTTGCTTACAGCGTTGAGATTGGCATGGATATGTGCTCATGCTTGCTGTTTTGTGATGATGTGTATATTGTCTTGTTATCTGTTGCATTTTGTTGCACTGCATACACGCATCTGTTCCATGCTGTTATCAGATCTCTTGTAGCCGTATCTTGCTTGCTGATTGAGCGTGCTAGGGTGCTTGTAGAGGCACGCGGGTAACTCCCGTCCCTCATCTCCCTGCTGGGACTGTTAGCCACCGTGAGCGGAGTGGGTAGCTCCCACATCTCATATGTTGGGCAACAGCAGGTTGAGCGTTGATAATGCACCTGGTACCGTGTGCTGAGACGAGTGGGTAGCTCCCATATACTCACACACATCGTGGCACTGCTTTATGTTCGGATTTCAGTTGTTGAGCTGTCCTTGGAATCCTTTGGCTCCCTGTGTTCGGTTGTAGCCTTGATCTCATGTATGACCGGGGGAGAGATGTGAGACCCGAAGAGCTGATGAGATTAATTGAGTAAATTAATCGGGTTTTGTTGGATTCAGATTTTAGCGAGCGAATCTGGGTGATCAGCTTTGAGTCGATAGGCTTGGAGAAGCTATCGGGATTGTATAAGTCCTTGGAACAGATCTGGAGAGTTAGAGTTTTGTTGCGGGATCTGTTGTGAGCGTTGGTCATCGCTGATTGATCGCGTTCAACAGTCGTAGCGAAATCTGTTGGCGCTAGTGTTTCAGTAGCGAGTAGCTAAACTACGTCGTTTGGATTAGTTGGAACGACAGCGTTTTGATTTGCGGGCGAGACACAGCAGTGAGCAGCGTTGGTCTTCATATTTGAGAGAAATCTGAGTGTATATAGAGCGACGCCGTTTTGGGTTCAGATTTCTCTTGCGCTAGCGATTCAGATCTGAGTAGCGGGTGACGTGCCCAGTTGCGATAGTGGACTTGGGCAACATCGTTTGAATTAGTAGAGATCTGCTTTAGCGTAGATTGAGATCTGTTGCGAGATCTGGTTGCGAACGGGAATATCAGCTTTGAGATTTAAGTTGTCGGTGAGATCTGTTCAGCGGTCTAGGACAGATTTGAGTATATAAGAGGACTTGGTCTTCGTTGCTTTGTATTATTTCCCGACACTTAGAATATTTCCCGATTGTTGATCTCTGTCGCGATACCCTAGCTACTGTTCACCGAACCTTATCCTCTTCGATTGCCGACGGTAGACAGCTCCAATTGAAGTGAGAGTGGTAGCGTCGGACTCCTATTGCTGAGACGCTTTGTTTAGATACTGCTTTCGGAAGTTTTCTTGAAGCTAGTGAGGTGTGCGAAGACATCTCCCTTCTTTAGTTTGTTAGCATTCCGTCCTAGATTGTTGGGTTAAGTGTTCAGACCCTGCTTTGTGTTGTTTAGAGCTCTATCTTGTGTTAGAGGTGTAGTGAGCGCTGGTCGAGTTCGTAGCTCCCAGCTGTTGCTTTTCTGTGTTCTTTCTTGAGAAGTTGCTTGTGTTTGGCTTAGCAGGTGTGAGATCTGTGTTGCTCGGACCCTGATTGTAGTAATTGTTGCACAGAGACTTGAGGTACGAATGTGAGCTTGCTTACAGCGTTGAGATTTTCCATGGATATGTGCTTATGCTTGATGTGTGATACATGTTTTTGTGTTGATGATGTTATGCTATACTGTTGGTCGTTTTTACGTACTGGGATATATTTTGAGTATCGCTTTATTTTAAATTATATTGTTTTAAACCGTCAGGCCAAAAGTGAAATTTTACCCGTTTTTTAATAGCTTCCGCAAGTGTTTTTATGATTTTGCTCTGTTTAGATCACGAGGCCTGACACAGAGTGGGACAGCCTGAAGAGGGATCATCTGATGAGGTAAAGATAGCAGTTATGCCTCCGATTTATCAAGGATGATTTTGCGAGCTAGGGTATACTGCACCTGAGAAGCCCAAAGAGAGCTGGCTAAAGAAGAGAGTTGAACAGATGAGGGGTAAACCCAAATCTGGTGGTAGAACGCAAGGCCAGTTCTTGAAAGCTTCTACGAAGGACAGGAAGTACAAGCCTCGATATTTTAAGCCCAGATCACAAGGCAAATATGCTGCTCATCCAACTCATTCCAGATCAAAGAGCACACAAATCACACACATATGTTGATGCACAAACTGGTAAATCAGTTAAGATTATCCAAGTGTGGGTTCCGAAGGTCTAATCAAACCTGGACCCAAGTGAATCAAAGGGTACAAAATCTGGTTTATTTGTGATTTCAGGAACAACAGGTAACCAGACTGGAGCAATCAACGTGGTATCTAGACAATGGATGTGCGAGGCACATGACTAGAGATGCCAAGATGCTAACAGATATCAAAACGTGCAACGGACCCAAAATCACCTTCGGTGACAATTCAAACGGTAACACTGTGGGTAAGGATAAGCTTACCCATGGTAATTTTACTGTAAAAAACTTTCTCCTAGTTGAGAACTTGTGCTATAACTTGATCAGTATCAGTCAGTTATGTGACAGTATTATTCAGTTAAATTTCAGAAGCACACTTGCACTGTTTCAAATCCAGAAGGTCTGACCGTGATGGTAGGTTACATATCATGGAATACCTACAAAAGAGACTGCTCAGATCAGCCGCATACCGAAAAAACTTTCCTAGTAGCTGACTCTTCAAGAGTTGGCTATGGCATCAACGGATGAACCATCTCAACTTCAAAACTATTTTCAATCTGAGTAAGCGTGAGTTAGTTACTGGTTTGCCCAATTTAAAATTTTCATAAGACAAGATTTTCTTTGTCTATCAGCTGGGAAAACATATAAAATTTAATTTTCAAAACAGAGGCAGTAACAAAACCTCGCGTAAGCTGGAGCTTTTAAACATGGATCTTTTTGGTCCCATACATGTGACCAGCTTAGGGGAATGAAGTACACCCTTGTCATCGTTGATGATTTTTCAAATATACTTGGGTGTTATTTTAAAATCTAAGGAACAAACTGGCGATCTGCTGATCAAGCTTTTACAACGTTTACAAAATGAGAAATCTTGCAGTGTCAACCGGATAAGGAGTGACAGTGGAACAGAGTTTTTGAATTTTAAAATTTCCTCTTTTCTGTATGACACTGGAGTCAAGCACGTTTTTTCTGCAGCTAGAACACCTCAGCAAAACAGGTTAGCTGATCATATAAACCATACATTAAAAGAAGCTGCTACAACAATGATTGCTGATTCGGGTATTTCAAAGAAATTTTGAGCTGAAGCAGTAAACACAGTTTGATATACTCAGAACAGATCGATGATTAATAAGCATCATAGTGTAACCCCATATGAGATCTGGAACGACACGAAACCTAATATTTCCTATTTCAGGGTGTTTGGATGCAGATGTGTCATTCAAAACAATGGAAAAAATCATCTAAAAGCTTTCAATGTCAGATCTGATGTAGGAATCTTTCTATGATATTTAGCAGTGAGCAAAGCGTATCGCATCCTCAACAACAGAACGCTGACTGTTGAAGAATCAGCTCATGTGGTGTTTGATGAGACCAGCTTTCGATCTACATCAGCTGCAAACTTAAATGACTTGTGCACTCATCTGAATCAACCAACCTATATGAATCAGGTGATGATTATGCACAGACTAGAAACCAAGCTGATGATCAGCATGCACTGGACACACAAATTACCACGCTAATATTCAAAATTTTGCACAAGCTGTTGTACCAGGTAACATCAAAGTCATTGATCTGACTAATATAGACCAAGTGAAAGACCAGCAAAAAACAGGTGTGTCAGACAGTGCCAGTTTACACACATGGAATCATTTGGATAATTTGAAGACTTGATCCGCTCAATGTATGAATGG
Organism: Dorcoceras hygrometricum; assembly: GCA_001598015.1. Lineage (NCBI taxonomy): Eukaryota > Viridiplantae > Streptophyta > Magnoliopsida > Lamiales > Gesneriaceae > Dorcoceras > Dorcoceras hygrometricum. The sequence continues at coordinate 6,754 of KV010134.1, read as the reverse complement.
ATGAAGACGTTAAAAAAGACTCTCTAATAAGAAATCTAGCTTATCTATGCAACTAGAGATCCAATCACATCTTACACAATTTCCAAGAAGATCTATTCTACCAGCTTATCACTCAAAAGAAGAAAGTATATAGGCTAGTAATTGTTCTTGACTAAATTACCAGATCAAAAGCAGAGCATTTCTTACTACAAACACTTTTCTGCTTAATATGAATACCTTTTTATGATTGAAAAAAAAGCGTGAAACATCATATCATCTATAAGGTGTAAAAAGCATGTGAATGTTCAAAAGGGTCTTCTTATCCGAAAAACTACGCTTATCTTATTTTATCCAAAAATCTTTTTGTTTCTTCTTTTTCCGGATACTTTTTCTTCTTGTTTCCAGAAAGTCCTTTCTTCTTCTTTTCTCTGGACTGTTAAGTATAAGATTCTAAGTTTTGGTGATAACAAAATCAGATCAGATAAAAACGGGTCAGATCAGACCAAACCCTTCAACAAGTTTTAGTCAGATTAGATCAGATCTAAGCTGAGTAAGAACAAATAAGTTGTAGATGAGAGCTTAGAGCAGCTCAGAGCAGATTAAGTCAATATATCAGAACATCAGCTCAGATCAGATGAGAAGTACATATCAGATCAGCTTGAGTACTTAGTGCCGTAACATAACAGAACATATTAGAGGAGCATATCAGACTGGAGCTTCACTTGATATTCAAATTAGAGCAGAGTTTGAGGTTTTGACTTTAATAAGAGCCTTTATAGTCATTGAACAGCTTTTGGTATACAATCAGAATGTATCAGAGTTGTTAATATACGAGGATTGCTTATTTTGAGCAAAAATAAGGTACATTTAAAGAAATAGTACGGAGCAAAGTACAAGAATTAGATGCACATTTATGACATGGAAGCAATCATACAAGGATTCATTGCTGAGTCTACTAGTAACATTTATTATAATTTTAATTCGAGGACTATGAAAGGATTAGGCTTTGAAGTTCAGTGACACACTACGAAAAATTTGAACAAACACATTCAAGCTATCAGAAAGCTCTCAAAATTTTCAGAAGATCAAATCTTTGTTACTCTTTGTTAAATCTTCTTTACTCATTTCAGCTTAGTCCTGAAAGAGAATTATGCTTACTTTTTAATTGTTATTTCTTATTAAGCCTAGCAGTCAGTCTGTGCAAACAACTTCTGTGCTATTAAAATAAGAGATACTAGGAGTTCATATTGGGTGCTGCCTGACTAAGTGGTTTAGGATGCTTTGGAAAGTCAAATCCTCTCCTATTCGGTTTGTCCAAAATGGATTTTAGAAAAGATAAATTTTTTCAACTTGTCAGCTCGAAAAAAGCAAGTAAGATCTATTTTTAAGAACAAAGATTGTAACTCCTCTTCCCGAAATTTAGAGTTATTGCATATGGACTTGTTCGGTCATATACCATTGATGAGCTTAGAGGGAACGAGATAACTTTGGTCTAGTTGATGATTACTCTAGGTTTACCTAGGTAATATATTTTTAAAACCAAAGATCAAACCCTGGACCAGATGATAAAACTTTTTAAAGTGTATTCAATGTGAGACCTGAAAGATTTGTGAATTAATTAAGTTAATTAATCGGGTTTTGTATAGACCAGATCTGGCGTGAACAGATCTGGGATGGATCAGCTTTGAGCTGGTATGCTTGGTGAGCGTATCGGGTCTCTATATTTGTGTATTGGAATCAGGTCTGTATAGTTGTACAGTTCTGCGTAGTAGTAGGTATATTTGAGGAGTTTAGAAGTACTGGTTGGTTATTCGCTTTGGCGCTGGTCGATGGTAATATGCATTGGTGGTCAAATCTGGATATCATAAGCCATGCTGGGAACACTGGTTGAATATCCTGCGTGGGTAGCGAAACTCCGTCCTTTGGAGGAAACCAGATTTGAGATCGTAAGTTGTTAGTGCTGTGTGAACCGGCCTGGTTCGAGGGTTTGGTGTGGACCGGTTTCGGGTTGTCTAGACCGAAAGGCAGTGTGATTTCGTTTTGGGTATCAGTGAACGCTGGTCAGTGCTAGTGTCAGATCTGGTCATTCGAATATGAGTGTTTTGGTTAGGAGCGATGCGACGCCGTTTGGAGAGACACGTGTATGAATTAGTTGGATTGTAGTGCGACGTCGTTTGGTAGTAGCGCGTTGGTTTATAGTATGGTCCAGATCTAGAGTGGTACTCATATCTGAGTGGGTATCAGCTTTGAGCCAGTGTTGTCGGTGGTTACTGTTCTTCAGATTTGGGAAACTTAAGTTGTATATATAGAAGACTTTGATTGTAGTCTCGCTATTATTTCCCGACAATTAGAAAATATATCCAGATTGAGAGCTGTTGTGATGGATATCAGTGGTAGCTGGCAAGATTCGTTGTCTTTGGTTGAGGTTTCGTATAATAACAGCTACCAGGTGACGATTGGCATGGCACCATTTGAGGCATTGTACGGTAGGAAGTGCAGATCGCCAATCTGTTGGGAAGAAGTGGGGGAGAAGCAGCTGTCTTCTCCAGAATTTGTGCAGCAGATGAGAGATCAAGTGGATCTGATTCGACAACGTATGAAAGTTGCGAAAGATCGTCAATATAGTTATGCGAACCGTAGGCGTAGGCCTCTAGAATTTCAGGTTGGAGATCTGGTGTTCCTGAAAGTTTCTCCTTTTAGAAGCGTTATGAGATTTGGTCTCAAGGGAAAATTAGCTCCTAGTTATGTTGGACCTTATGAGATTGTGGAGAGGATCGGTCCTTTGGCTTATCGTTTGCTGCTGCCACCAGATCTTTCCTCATTGCCTGATGTGTTTCATTTGTCTATGTTGAGGAAGTATGAGCCAGATCCTTCTCATGTGTTGCAAATTTACTAGGTGGAGCTGGATAGAACTTTGAGCTACGTTCCGGATCATGCCCCCCGGCAAGGCAGCGGAAGAACAAAAAACATGTGCCGGGAGACGATCAATACGATATAAACAAAACATACTATGACATTCATAGGGTGTTTTAAAGGAATACCTTGCTGGCAACTCGTGCCTGGCTCCAACCGGAATTACAAGAACGCCGGCTCTTCACGGTAGGTGGCGGTAGATCCGTCAATCAGGTCCACGACCGGAACCGATCTCCCTCCAATCAGCCTGCACTAGAAGGCTGAAGGATTTTATCCCCAACGGATTCTCCTCGAAAAACTAGCCGGAACAAGTCCGGCGAGCGGCGGCGACAAGCGGCGACGACGGCGGCGGCGGCGTGAGGGGAGGAGAGGAAGGGCGGCGGCTATTGATGCTTAGGGTTAGGGTTTAGAGTCTAATGATCAAGTGTTATGAAGTCTAGGCTTAATTCTACCTTAAGTAGAATTAAAGGTGGACTTGGACCGGCCCAACGGGCCCGGGTCCAACGGATGAACATTCAGTTCATCCCCATCACCGAGACTTCATTATAACTCCGATTGCCGATCAGATCGGACCGATCGACTCAGTTTCCAAAACTGAATACTATGATCTGAAAAACCATTTTTCAGAACCCCA
>KV010133.1:8347-20754 GCA_001598015.1 Dorcoceras hygrometricum | reverse complement strand
AACGCCCGTCGGGCTGTGCACGCAGGTCATGCACGACAGGAGCGCAACGCCCGTCGCACCGTGCGCGCGGGATGCGCGGGCGTATCCCGCGATCCCCTCCGCGATTTGCACCCGGCGGCGTGAGGCCGGAATTTTTTTTTTTTTGAAAAACGAGATTTGATGCAATTCAGGCAGAATAAGGTGTATTGACAGATCCAAGCCAAAGCTTTGATACCACCGTTGGCACAGCACGGATCCGGATCCCGCTCCCGGGACACTACGGAAGAATTAAAAATTTTGGAGCTCGGGAACGGTCAATACACCTATATAATAATTCAAAAATTCATATGATGTTTAGAATATACCTCTCTGGCGACTAGGCGCCGGCTCCGACTATTTCTCAAATAGAAATAGCACTTCTTTGGTTGCTCCTAATCAGGTCCACGACCGGTTTCCAATTCCTTCTTTGGAATGCACTAGAATCCAAACGAATATTTTGCGAGCAGAACCTCCTCTCCAGGACGATCGCAGCGAAGTGCGACGGCCGTGGTTGCGGCGGCGGGAGGAGGGAGAGGAGGAGAGGGGGAGAATTTGCTGAATAGCTTTTTGTTTCGTGTTTTTCTTTCTCCCTTCATGCCATATTTATAGATTGAGGGAAAGAGTTTGATGTAAACAAAACTGTGAACATTCGTTTGAAGTAGAACTATGAACATTAATTTCAAGTATAACTGTGAACATTCGGTTCAACTCGAACTGTGAACATTTGGCTCAACTCGAACTGTGAACATTCGGTTCAACTCGAACTGTGAACATTCAGTTCGACTCCCTCGATTGTGGTCTCATCATAATCACGATCGATGATCAGATATCACCGATGTGCTCAGTTTAAAAAACTGATCATTATGATGCAAAATCAAATTTTTGGACCACTAAATCTATATATGACAGGTTTACTCTCATTAGCTAAATATGGAAGTCCTACTCTCTTAGCTACTTTTGGGAAGTCATACTCTCAACCTTCCTCATACTATACTCAACACTTTGAGTACCATATCCTTGTCTGCACGGGAATTGGTAAACCAGTACACTGTGTGACCCTCAATGGTTCAGGGATACAGCTATCCGTGGGCTCACAACTCATTGTGAATCAGAAAACACATTTTTCTGATCTACCCATCGGATCATGGTAAAGCGCCTAGCAACATCGCCCCATGATCCCCTAGGTATCACTGATAGTCCCTGCAAGAACCAGTCGGTCATGGTTAGCGTATAGTACGATCCTTTCAACTCATATATCCCGATCGAATCAACGACCATTGGTGAATCGAGAGTCGTTAGAGATTCGATAGCCATGCATACATCTTGGAGATCAGAATAGCGACATCGCGAGTGCTACCAGGTAAACTCATTTACACTGAAGCACAAGAGTACTCTGGCCAGAGATTTGTCACACTATTATCTCCTCAGATAGCATAGGATATCCACTCAATAGGGCGAGCGTTGAATCCTCAAAAACAAGGCATCGACTCCCACATGCTTCGTGACCTCACCCAATATCGACACCTGATGACCCTCACGGAGTCGGTAAATGAGTCAAAGTGAGGTGAATAATCATGTAGAGTCTCAATGATGTTTCGAGTAGTAAAGACTAATTCATACAACAACGACATCGGACTCTCCACTCGACAAATGGTAACCACTTGGAGAATCCGAACGAGGGTAGCTCGATAGTTCGCCAGGAAAACCATCCATCTGCATGCTCAGAACATCACAATGTTCCCTACCAATGAAACGTGGTACTTCACATCGCAGATGCTAGTCTCAAACTCGGGCGGCCTTATCCTCATTTTGACGGCCCAATCGACTAGGAACAAGTTCAGAATACACAGTGACTATTAGATGTATTTCATGAGAGCCATCATATAAAGATCGTTTCCAAAGAGTCATCAAAAGCCCATACGCCACAAGTTGGCTAGTTGGGCCCTACTCTAACATTCAGCACCAGTGTTAGCTATGCCGGTGGATCATGAGGAGTTTGTAGTGTACACAGATGCTTCCCCTGAGAGGTTTGGGTGCAGTTCTGATGCAGGGAGACAAGGTTATTGCTTATGCATCGAGGCAGTTGAAGAGTTAAGAGCAGAACTATCCGACAAACATCTGGAGCTTGCAGCAGTAGTGTTCGCTCTGAAGATTTGGTGACACTACCTGTACGGAGAGAAGTGTCAGATTTTCACCGACCACAAGAGCCTCAAGTACTTCTTCACCCAGAAGGAGATGAACATGATGCAGCGCAGATGCTAGACTTGGTGAAGGACTATGACTGTGACATTAGCTACCATCCAGGTAAAGCTAATATGGTGGCAGATGCTTTGAGCCGAAAGACTGCAGTAATGGCATGTTTGTCAGTTGAGAGACCACTACAGGTTGAGATACAGAGGTTCGGACTGGAGCTATTCAGGTGGCTGTGCATCGAGTTTGACAGCGCTCACAGTTCAGCCGACTCTTTGAGAGAGAATTAGAGACGGGCAGATCTCTGATGAGCAGTTGTAGCAGTGGAGTCAGCGTGATTAGGCCAGAGTCCGAGGCTGTACACAGTTGAGGATGGGATTGTTCGTTTTAGAGGCCACATGTGTGTGCCGAGTGCTGGACAGCTGAGAGCTGAGTTCTTAGAAGAGGCGCATTCGACGTATTCCATACACCCAGGGAGTACGAAGATGTACAGATATTTGCAGGCACTGTATTGGTGGCCGAGGATGAAGAAGAATATTAGGAGATTCGTGTCTTAGTGCTTGATATGTCAGTAGGTCAAGGCAAAGCATCAGCGACCGACAGGGTTATTGCAGCCACTCCCTATTTCCGAGTGGAAGTGGTAGCATATTATTTTGGATTTTTTGGTTGGGTTACCCAGGAGTCCCAGGGGATACACGGCGATATGGGTGATTGTGGACAGACTCACCAAGTCAGCGCATTCTTACCGATGAAGACTACTTTCACCCTGACGCTGTACGCAGAGCTTTACATCAGAGAGGTTGTCAGGCTTCATGGAATACCAGTATCTATTTTGTCTGATAGAGACACCAGATTTATGTCAGTGTTTTGGAGGAGTTTACATGCCGCCTTGGGACTAGGTTGTCGTTCAGAACAGTGTTTCACCCACAGACAGATGGTCAGTCGAAGAGGGTCATCCAGATTTTATAGGATTTGCTGAGAGCTTGTGTGATATATTTCTAGGGTACATGGGACTCGAGGTTGCCTCTGGTAGAGTTCACGTACAACAACAGCTTTTAGGCATCGATTGGGATGGCTCCGTATGAGGCTCTGTACGGGAGGAGATGTCGATCTCCCGTGCACTTGGACGAGGTTGGAGAGAGAGTGTTGACTAGACCGAAGTTAGTGCATCAGACAGCAGATGTAGTGACGAGGATTCTGAATCGGATGAGGACAGCCCAGAGTCGTCAGAAGAGTTATGCCGATCAGAGACGACGAGATCTGGAGTTAGCTGTTGGGGATCATGTGTTTGTGAGGATATCGCCCATGAAGGGCGTGATGGCTTTGGCCGGAGGGGCAAGGTCAGTCCGAGGTTCATTGGACCATTCGAGATTTTGGAGAGGGTTGGTACTTTGGCATATCGAGTGGTGTTACCACCCAGCCTATCAGCGGTCCATAATGTTTTCCACATCTCGATGCTGTGGAAGTATGTTCCGAATCCATCACATTTATTAGATTTTGAGCCGCTCCAATTAGCACCAGACTTATCATTCGGGGAGCGACCAGTACAGATTTTTGAGTCCTTAGATTTTTAAGAACAAATTTATTATTTTAAGCAACGAAATTCCGAAAATTGGGGTTTTTATGAGTATTGTTGTGGGAACCCGTTTTTCACCTATACGGGCCGTGTTAATGGACTTTAATGTATTTTAAAATTTTAGAGGCCTTTTATTTCGAAAATTAGATATTTTAGAGCCATGTTTAAAGTTTTAATTAACATTTCAATTTAGTGGTTTTCTTAACATGAGGGGTCATTTGTGTCAGCACCCATTATTTCAAAACACAAATTTTTCAAAAAACCTAGACTCCACTAATCCTCCATAGCCGTCCCACTCCTCCATTGCTCAATCCCATCGGTTCTTCAAGTTCTTGGGTGATTCAAAGGCGGTCTTGCACCGATCTCGCGTCCTACACGTCGGTAACTCGTAGATCTTCCCTTTATCCAATCCAGAAATGTAATATCTATCCTTTTTCTCACCATATAAGCTATATTAAACTGTTTTTAAATGATTGATGGTATGTTTTGCATGTGATTTCATGAGATCTATGCCTATTGTTTTCGGATCACGCATGCTTCACGTTTTCCAACACCGATTTGCATGGTTCTTGTGATGGCTAGGTCGAGGAGGGTTCCTAGGGGCTGTGGCTCAGTTCTAGGAGGTCCTAGGTGGTCTTGTGAAGGTCTTAGGATGAGGAAGAGATGGCTCGACCACCTGGTCGAGCCAAGGGTTCGGCGCATGGGACGCATGATGCATGCGGCCTTGACTTTTGTGGGCATCGTGCGTGCATTGTAGGCGGTGGCTCTGGCCGTGGTTGGTTCGAGAGGGACCGGCTGGATCTGGGGGTGGTCCAGCCAGTGGGGCTCTGGCCTAGGGCGGCCGGACGAGGCCGTACGAAGGAGTTAAAGGCGGCGGCATCATGCATGCATGGGTGTGTGCGTGCGGCGTGTGCTAGGGTTGTGTGTGTGCCGGTTCAATTGGACCGGTTTGATGGGTTTGGTTGGACCGGATCGGTTAGTCGAGGGTCGAGTCAAAATGTTTTAAATTTGGTCCGAGTATTTTACGGTTATTTTAATTATAGAGTATAAGGTCCATTTTTAAGATTTTTGGTCAAATATTTTAAAGTCAAAATTATAGTCAAACTTTTAATTAATTTGGACCTAATACTTTATTTTGAGTTTTAAAATCAAAATTAGGGTCTTTGGGATATTTAGTCAAAATTGGTCAATGGGATTTGTAGTTAGTCAATATTGAATATTTGATTTTTTAGTAAAGAATGGAGTATTTTAGAAATTTTAAAGGTTAATTTAAAGTTATGGGCCAAGTCTAGTGTTAGGCTAAGTCCAAAATTTTAAGTTAAGTCTAGGTTTTTTTGAGCTTAGAAGTAGTGGGCCAGATTCCTGAAGCAGTCCTTGACCGAAGTATAAAATGCAGAAGCCCGTGAATATATATTTAATTATATATAGTATTCTATGTATGTTAATGTTTTTAAAGGAAAGAATTAAATATATATTGACAGGCTAATCTTTTAAATTGCATGATTTTAAGAAATACACGCATCATGAGATTTTATGAAACGTTAAGGGAATGTTCTGACAGGCTAATCTTTTAAATTGCATGATTTTAAGAAATACACGCATCATGAGATTTTATGAAACGTTAAGGGAATGTTCTTTTTTTTTTAGAAAAACCCGAGGGATTGAAGTGACTTGTGGCAAAATTTAATGATGGGAGCTAGTCGGGATACCGAGCCTGAGGATCCCCTGTTTTAATGTATTACGAGCCTATGGATCCATGTGATCACGACATGGTGATGTGGCATAGGAGGTGCTTGGGATCCCGAGTTAAGGTCGGGTGAACCGTACCGCCACGTACGTTGGTTCTTTCGACTGATCAGTCATACTCTCGCTCGCATTTCACTGATACGACTGATATGTTTTTATGTTACATTACGTCATGCCTTATGTATGCTATATGATTATGATACGTATGATATGTTACGAACCATGTTTTACGACCATCCAGGCATGCATGATTTAACGTATTTTATATCACGTATGTGCTTGCATGTGATTTTATTATATGTACTTTGTTACTTAGAAGATAGATCATGCCGAGTCTCTAGGCTCACTAGGTTTAAATGGTGCATGTGATGACCCTGTGGATTTTATTCCGACTAACCGTGTGGACCTCTGAGCGCCTGTTGCAGCAGTACCCCATGACCACTATGATGTCTTTATTTATGTTTGATATACTTTTCAGACATTTTATTTACATGTTCCATTTCCGCAACATTTTCATACTCTGATTTTTTAAACAACATTGATGATTTAATATTTTCGAGGTATTGGTTTTATTCATGTTATAAATGATGTTTAGAAAAGTTTAAAGCGAACAAGCCATACTTTCTAGTTTAGCTATTCCGCACATGATTTTTTCGAAAAAAAAATTTCTAGAATCTGGTTCGTTTCAATTCTACTCAAAGGTTCTCATTTATTTAGACCATAGGAGCAATATAAGGTTCAATTCACAGAATTTCTTCCATTTTCCCTAAGTTATAGCCTCGCCAAACCTAGAGATCTTGGCGTCCGTAGATCTCGTGCAATTTGTCAGCTCTTCGGAACAGATATTACTGCACTTTCCTTTCGAGAAACTACTCTGTAATTAAATAAAAATTGCTCCCCCTATCCATATAAAATGCGTTTTGAAAGCCTCAAATATTTTGTAGCATAGACAAGCTTTCGAGGACTATCAGAGCAGACAAAATTTTAAAAACCGTTTGAAAATTTTCGAAAAGAAATGCACTATTCAAGAACAACCTGCTCTGATACCAATGTTATGATCGAAAAACCGGGGGTGTCCATGAGTTCTGCCACAACTCACGTAGGCTCTCACAGAGCCTAAACATCAACCCGTGAGTTACGTGCATTTTAAAGAATTTAAGAGTTGAAAACCAGCACGCAACTTCGAACCAGATTAGCGTTAAGCTGGACCAACAGCTCTATGAGCTGGTCCTACTCACCAGCAGCTCTACGAGCTGGTTTAACACAAACAGTCTGGTTCTTTATATTTTGAGCTACAATAGCTCAGTGTTCTTGAATATTCAGTACACCGAGATACAGATTGAGTAATGAATTAAAATCATGCGGAAACAATTCAAACTGAACTCTTATATTCGAAAGCTCATTTAAACAACTTTAAGCGTAGTAAACAAATGTGCAATACGTGAATGTAAATGCAGTAAGTAGTAAAGAAATATGCTGTGATTTATTTATCGAAGTTCGTAGCTGAATCTCCTACGTCTCTTCTTCTTCCACAATCGGGAAGGATCCACTAGAAGACTTTGATTGCAGCGACCCTCGCTACAATCCACTCCTACGACCATTAGCCGCAAGAACTTCTATCAACCACCACTGCACACGAAGCCTACAAGCTATGTGTCTAACATCACTTCTTTTATGCCACAGTGAGAAAGGCTACAGACATTTCTTTAACGTCTCAGTGCGAAAGATAACGTAGACTTGTTTAACGTCTCTGTCCAAAGACTATATGGAGAGTTTTGAATTTGATTCACTCAATATTTCTATTTCGCTCGACTCTCAAGTATATGAGTGAATCGTGTGTGAGATTTACAGTGTACGCTCAATCTCTGAAAGTTAAAATCTCACACACTGAGAAGTGCTCCTCTCTGAGCTGTTTTAACCAATGTCTTCCCAGAGCTTGTGCTGTAGACTTGATTATTCTTTGAAGTCCATCAGTGCATTAGCTCATACCAAAGCATTGAGCCAGCTTGCACACCAGCTGTTATGTAGTGTGAAACTTGCGACAAGCACTGCTGTGTGTTGTGTGTTCCTCTATTTTTCATTCTGCACTTGCACAACACTCTCTCCGAATTCAAAGTGGAGATTTTTCTGTTGGACACAAAGTTGTAGCCGTTGAAAGTCTTCTGACACTTTTGTACTTTGCGTCCTTTGTCTTTAAATGCGGAGCAGGCTTTTTCTCACTTTAAGCATGTGAGCACTGTACTTGAGAAGACAATACAAGCAAGTCGATTTGAATACTGAACAACATTTTTCGTATAGTCTTTGTATTCAAATCACTTTGCTCATAGATTTGATAGCATCTGTCATGCTGTCTGAGCTGGTTTGACCTTAACCAGCTTTCCAGCTTATCATGAGCTGGTCTTATCTTCGATCTGGTTGCTTCATCGAGTTGTTCAAGACTCTCTTCTTCTTCTCTCGTTTGCAACTGCTCTTGAGCAAATCTTCTAATTTGCTCTTGTCATCTGCTCTTGAGCTGCTCTTCGTCCACTGCTGCTACCAAGCTGATTTGTCCTTATCCAGCTTGGTTTTTATATGCACCTATATCTGGGAAGATTCTTTTCTTCGAGTTGTTCTCTAAGCTGGTCTGCATCAGAGTTCTTCTAGATCAATGCAGAGCTGTTACAATGTGCTTATCCAGCTCGCATCTTTCCATACCAGCTTAGCTAGTGGGGGTTACCTCGAGCTCGTCCATCCTCTTGCTTAGAAAAACTTGTATATCTCAGTTGACCTCCCATCTTGTCTCTTGGCTGGTCGGTCAACTGAGTTCTTCGTACTCCGCTTGTGATCAAACCTGCACTTGATCACCACGCTTGTACTCGGCTCTGCACTTGGTCACCTCACTTACGGACCGTACTTGATCTTCACTTGAACGCTGCACTTGATCTGCGCTTGAACCAATCTGCTCTTCACTTACTGTTCTTGATCACTGCACTTCAACTACTGCTCTAGACTTGCCTCTGTACCAAGCTGGTGAACCAGCTTGGTGTTCCCTACATCCAAAAACTCTTCTGTTGTACCAGCTCGGACGTCCCCTCACTGTTCCAGCAAGATATCTTCAACCAGGCTAGCTTGGACATCCCCTCGCTGGACCAATTTGAATATCTCCTTAATCAAGTGCACTGCACATTGCAAAAAATCCGTTAGTCAAAATAAGCAGGTTTTTTGTTAATCAAAACTTAGATTCTGATCTGTAAAAACAGATACTACAACATGTAAATACATATTTAGTTCAAATCACCTTATTTTAATTATGTGTGATAGAATCGAATAAGCCATGATTGAAGTATAGAGAAGTGTGAATAAACTTCTTTTAAAATTGTGCTTAAAGATGTTTGATATAGATCAGCTGATTACAGTTCTCATTCGAAGTTATTTCTTGAGCAATAAAATACTTATACGAAATAGCTCAATTAATCAGTGAACACTAAATAATTCGAAAATGTAAATCAATAAAGGGATACTAAATTTTTTTTATGAAATTCTAGACATAACTTTTACGTCTTTCAAACTAGAAGGAGTCATACCAGAAGACTTTGAGTAAAATATGTAATATATCCTAAATCAATCAGTCATACCACGCCTAAGTTGAACTCCTAGTAACTCTCAGCTGATAACAGAACACTCTTAGTCATCATACAGATTGATTTATAAGACTTCAAAGAAATTACAACAAAGTGAAAGCCTAAGCTGATTTCAGCTAAAGGTGAAATAGAACTGTTAGAGTAGGTGCCCAACTAACCAACTTGAGTCATGTGAGTTTTATTTTGTTGACTCTATGTAAAACTATCTCTACTTATGAAATTCTCATTCTTTTATGACATTATTTATTTTCATTATTACGGTTATAAATTTTTGGATAAATACATTGAATGCACTATAGTGTATGTTAGATGTGATAGCGGATTTGATGTCTATCCTGAAACATATCTAATAGTCACTGTGTGTTATAAACTAGTTCCTAGTTGATTGGGCCGTCCAGAAGAGGATGAGGGTCGTCCGAGCTTGAGACTAGCATCTGTGATGCAAAGTTCCACGTTTCATTGGTAGGGAACGTAGAGATGTTCTGAGCATGCATATGGATAGTGACCTGGTGACCTATCGAACTACCCTCGTTCGTACTTTCGAAGTGGTTATCATTTTTCGAGTGGATTAAGTTGTTAAGTCTTGGTTGTACAGATTATTCTTTACTACTCGAAACGTCATTGAGACTCTACATGATAGGTGCCTCAATTTGACCCGCTTACTGACTCCCTTGTGGTGATCAGGTGGCGGGATCGGGTGAGGTCCCGATGCATGTAGGAGTCGATGCTTCGTTGTCGAGGATTCACCTCTCGCCCTTGTGCGTGGATATCCTATGCTATCTGAGGAGATAATAGTGTGACAAATCTCTGTCCAGAGTACTTGATGTGTTTTAGGTAAATGGGTTTACCTAATAGCACATGTGATGTCACTATTTTATGTCCAAGATGTATGAATGACTATCGAATATCTAGCGACTCTCGATTTACTAATGGTAATTGATTCGGTCGGGATATTTGAGATGAAAGGTCCGTACTGTACGCTAACAATGACCAACTGGTTCTTGCAGGCACTATCAGTGATACCTAGGGGATCATGGGGTGATGTTGCTAGACGATTTACCATGGTCCGATGGGCAAGTCCGAAAATATGTTCGGAGTTAAAAGGAGTTGTGAGCCCACGGCTAGCTGTATCCTTGAACCATTGAGGGTCACAAAGTACTGATTTCCCATTCCTGTACGGATGTGAAACTCAAAGTGTTGAGTATAGTAGGAGGAAGGTTGAGAGTATGAATTCCAAAATTAAGTGCGACTTCCTAAAAGTCAACAGGGGTCAAATCGTGATTTCCCGCTGTTGAGGGGCAAAACGGTCATTTTGCACTGGGGTTCTGAAAAATAGTTTTTCAGATCATAGTATTCAGTTTTGGAAATTGAGTCGATCGTTCCGAAATAGATCTAGTAGGACTTCCATATTTAGCTAATGGAAGTAAAACTACCATAAATAGATCTAGTTGTCCGAAAATTTGATTTTGAATTATAATAATCAGTTTTGTAAAATGATTACATCAGTGATATCTATCATCGATCGGGATTATGATGAGACCACAATCGAGGGAGTCGAAACGAATGTTCCCTGTTTGACTTGAACCGAATTTTCCCAAGTTGACTTGAACGAAATGTTCACAGTTTAAGTTGAACCGAATGTTCACTGTTTGAGTTGAACAGAATGTTCTCTATTTTGTTCAACTCAAACTTTATCCCTCTACCTATAATTATGGCAATGAGGAGACACTTTCAGAACTGGGAGAGAAAAAAAACCCTTGATTATTGAATCATAACTCTCATCTCCCCTCCCATCCACTCTCGGCCTCCTCCCACCGTAGTCACCACCTGACGTCGTCGCCCTCCGTTGGAACTCATTCGGACCGTCTTGGAGAGGAGATTCCGTTCGTTACAATTTGTTGTACTTTCTAGTGCAAGACAGCTAAGGAATTTGGAAACCGATCGTGGACCGGATCAGGCAAACAATCGGAGATTCAACCGTTGAAGTGCTATTGTTTGTAAAACCGGAATAGTCGAAGCCGGGCGTGAAGTCACCAAAGGTAAATATTTCTAAACATCTAGGCATGTTTAGCTTTTATTTTATTCGTGTATGAGCATTACTGGGCATAAAATTTTTTAAAACTTCCGCTGCTCCCCTGGAGCGCGATCCGTATTCGAATCCGTCGTTGCTCCAACAAGAACACCCATTAGAATTACAATGAACATAAAGAGTGGATTCAAGAAAGCTTGTAAGCATAGAGATTTGGATTGCCAGAGACTCAGCGAGCTCTTCTCATCCATCTTGTCTCCTATTTATAATCTCCAAATTTAAACGGTAATAAATATAACCATTAAGCTCAGACGATGAACTCTCGCATATTTGCCTCCAAGTAATTAATGCGTATTTATAACCTTGTACTATATCCATACTGACGCATTAAATGCAGCTTATTTTTATTTAAAATAGGCAATCCTCGTACTATACAAACTCTGATGATTTCTGATACTTTTATTGAGTTTTTCAACGACTATAAATGATCACCTCAAGTCAATACATCGAATTCATTAAAGATCTGACTACTACAAAGCTTCAATCTGATCTGTTATCTGTACTGATCCATTCTAGAGTTGAACTGATTGTTGGCGACAATGGCGGATCGGGATCCCGTTTCCCGGAGGCGCAGCGGAAGTTAAAAAAAATTTCCCCGAGATACGTTCAATACATTAAAACAATAACGATAAACATACATAGGATGTTTGAATCGTTACCTTTCTGGCGTCAAGGCGCCTGGCTCCAACCAGATTCACAGGGAATTATGTCCCTTGAATTGTAGGCGGCGGTAGATCGTCTAATCAGGTCCACGACCGGAATTATGATTCCTTTGTCAGTCTGCACTAGAAGATTTGATAAATTCACCACGGACTGAATCTCCTAAGCGCGATGGCCGGAACAAGTCCGGCGAAGAGGCGGCGGCGCGTGGGTGGCCGACGGCGGCGCGTGGGTTCGGCCGAGAGGAGAGGAGGTGGGCGGCTGTTTTTTGGAGCTAGGGTTTAATGAGTGATCAAGTGTAGTGATTAATGCCCTAAGTCTTTAATTAATAGACTTGTAGTGGGCTTGGTCCGGCCCATCTGGACTTGGGTCAGGACCAAGTCCATATGAACATCCGGTTCAATTAAATCACCACGGTTTCATCATAACTCCGATCGACGATCAGATCGGACCGATCGACTCAGTTTCCAAAACTGAATATTATGATGCG
The DNA here is from genome assembly GCA_001598015.1 of Dorcoceras hygrometricum. Lineage (NCBI taxonomy): Eukaryota > Viridiplantae > Streptophyta > Magnoliopsida > Lamiales > Gesneriaceae > Dorcoceras > Dorcoceras hygrometricum. The sequence continues at coordinate 8,365 of KV010133.1, read as the reverse complement.
AAAAACAATTTTTCAGAT
>KV010132.1:472551-582572 GCA_001598015.1 Dorcoceras hygrometricum | reverse complement strand
ATTCAAGTGACCATATCTCATATGCCACAGTGTAGAGGTATTCACAGATTCAGATTTAAAAGCAAATTGATTTTCATATGGTATAACAAGTGGAAATACCTTATTTGCACTCATTTGCACTTCAGCAATTAGAACATTATTTTTCTTATCAATTATGCTGCCTTTTCCATCATCAAATGAGACTGAGTATCCATTATGCATAAGTTGACCCACACTCAAAAGATTTTGCGCTAAGTTAGGAACATAGAGAACGTCATTAATATACTTCATAGTACCTCTTTTGGTGTAGACAGTGATGATTCCTTTTCCTTCTGCATTTTGAATCTTTCCATCACCAAGCTTTACTTGAGTATTGAATCCAGTTTCAAGCTGCTTGAATAAATCACGGTTTCCTGTCATATGGTTGCTGCACCCGCTATCCAAATACCAAATATCCAAAGGTTCGTGTTCCACATTTAAGCTGGTGTAGAATAGTTTTTCTTCATCATCTTCCTTTGTAAATTTTGCATCGGCAGTATTCTTTTTTTGATGCCAGCAATCACGCTGAGAATGGTTGGGAATTCTGCATCTTTTACACCTATACCGACAATCTTTAGATTGGTGATTTGGCTTTTTGCATATAATACAAGAAAGCCAATCATTGTTTTTTTGTGGCTGATCTTTCTTCTCCTCAAACCTTTTCCAGCTATCCTTGCTCTTATGTTCACCATTCTGAGTGTGACGATTTTTCCAAGGATTGTCCTTTCTCTGTTGTGAGCTACCACTTGTTCTTTCAGAAATATTAACTTTTGACTGGAAAGCTTGCTCCACAGATTGACATGAGGGTCGATTAATTCTCTGTTCATGGGCTGCAAGTGAACTCATTAACTCATGCATTGATAATTTTGAGAGATCTTTTGCTTCTTCTATGGCAGCAACACAATGATCAAATTTAGGTGGTAAACTTCTAAGAATTTTCTCGATCACTTTCTTTTGTGGGATGTCATCACCAAGGCTTTCAATGAGGTTTACTATTTGAGCTACTCTGGTGAAAAAATCTGTCACTTTTTCACTTTCTTTCATCAATAAAGTATCAAAATCTCTCCATAATGCTTGTAACTTGATGGAAACAACTTTGTCATTTCCTTGAAATTCTTTCTGCAAAACTTCCCATGCATCTTTTGCCTTTCTTTTATTGAAAATTCTGGGATATATTGATTTGCTTACCCCTTGCTTGATGTAGCGAAGAGCAGTGCAATCCTTCTTTTGATTTTTCTTGTATTCCTTTTGCTTGGCTTCATTCCAGTCATTTGAGCTTCCATCTTCAGGGGGCTCTTCATAGATATTCTCAATAATTTCCCAAAGATCATATGAAATGAAAAATTCTTTCATTTCACTGCTCCAATAATCATAGTGCTCTCCTTCAAAAATTGGAACTTCGCTTGGAGAATATTTAAACATGGTCACATTTGTGTTTTCTACCATTTTTCTTGCCATAAGCTCTGATACCAAATTTGTTGGGTAGTATGCAGAAAAACAGAGAGGTTCCAAGAGGTTTATATTTCTACTTTTTATTCTCTGCTCCAAATGACTACTAAGTAGTCATATTTATACAGAATTCATATTTAATGATAGCACAAAATACAATATTACTTGACTTCTAGAACTAGTCTATTTGACTTCCATGACTCTTGGATTAACTAGAAAATATAAATTAATATTTTAACAGCTGATTGAGTGATTTCTATGGGGTATTTTCAGAAGGGCAAAAGTCACGTGATGGAAATGGTACTGGCAAGCCAGCCAGGGTTTCTTTTTCTGTAGATTTAGAAAAGTTTGATGTGAATGACAACGAAGGATCCGAGACTAATTTCGAGGAACCCAATATGCATGCATGCTATCAAGAGGGAAGGATCCGAGACTAATTTCGAGGAACCCAATATGCATGCATGCTATCAAGAGGACGCAACTGCATGCAATTATCATGTGCAGAACACATTCCCGATATCTTGTGATTTATGAACGAAGAAATGAAGGTGAAACGTTTTATTAAATATAATAATGAAAACAAATAACAAGATAATTTACAAAGACTTGTCTAGACGTATATATATTTTGTAAAATCAATTAGTGTATTCGATGGTACTAACAATTTATACAGCAAGATTAGATTTAAAAAAAAGGTAAAATTCTTAAATAGCTAAATATAAACTTACGTATGCATTTAGTCCATTTTCAAACTTAGTCCATTTCATTAAAAAACATTCCTAAGCCATAGGAAACTGTTGTCCACTCCATTGGCCAATATGTATGCTCTCTCTATATTTTTAATATTTTATATTCATATGAGAACGTAAAACGATTGTAAAAATATCTTACTGTAAATAAGGGAAAACAAACACATATAATTAATGATAGAAACTGAATACAAACGATCCAATATTTAAAAAAAAAATTATCCAAAAAAAAATTGTAACAACAAGATAATAAAAATCAACCAAAGTGCTCCCTTTATCCAATGATAAGTTTCATTTTAGAAGGTAAATTTGATAGTTTGGTTTTGCATCCCAATAGAAAGATAATGGACAGTACCCTTTAAAACGACTATCGGCATCGAAGAAAGTTTCCTTATAGTACTGGATCTGAACATGTATAAGAGTCTGGGCCTCAGGAGTGGACTGGGCCTTTAGGACCTTTATCTCAAAAATCATTTGCTGGGAGTGTGAAGACTAAATCAAAGGATCCTAAAAAAAAGAAAAAAAAAAACCTAAAACCAAAGGAATCTGTGATAAAATTATAGAGGAGATTTTGTCCATTCATACAACTGACTTTCGTCTAAAAATTTATTCTAAAACCACTCGAGTATTCCCATAAATTTATTCACATCATGTACTGTGATTTAAGAGTTGTAGAATCCACAACTTGTTCTTTGTGTATATATATATATTTACTATATTATTAGACTTGACAATTCATATATGTGTTATGTCCGTCTTTATTCAATGTATATTTACCTTTTTTATATAACATTCATTGTTCAAGAAAATAGTCTAAATTCGTAAGTAGCAAGACACTTTACCATAAAACACAAAATATAATAATGAAATAGTTGATATAATATATATTATCTCACATGGTTTATTAAATATTTAGAGCTAGTATATATCAAATTGATAGGGTCTACTAGACAAACATCACCGAATAACATTTTTTATAAGAGATATGATCAAGAAGCTTTGAGACAACTAATGTTTTTCAAATTACATGAAACCAATGCAACAACTGATTAATGGGTATTTGAAGCTGAATATTCAAGGAAAAAGCACAATATTTGATGGAAGGACTCCTCCCCTAAAAGTTGGCTATTGGGGTTGAATATATCTATAAGACATAATTTTAACATAGTACGTATCAGGTCATAAGATCGTATATATTGCAACGTTCATGAGTCATCCCCTTCAAAGGTTCATCACTTGACTGAGTGACGTCCGAACCATAATGCTTATAATACGTTCCATATAGCATGCCATGAGAGGTTCTGAGTTACACGGTAGATATACTGTAATTAGATGTTTGAACACATATACACACGTACGTAGAGTTTAAATATCTAAAATTGGTTGGCCCCCCACTTGACAAATCGTCGTGGGGAGGTTGGAAAAGCTGGCAAATACTTTGATATTTTGGAGAGGACGAGACAGCACCTGTTCTCAGAATTTGTCAGAGTCGCACGTGTTACAATTTCACCTGACCCCATTAATTAATTCCTCGCACGACCATGTCTCAGGAATCCTGTTTCCAATCTCAGCCATCTTCTCGTGGGTATCCAAAGTCTACACGCACGCACCAGGAAACTCATGAATGCTAATGCCAATCCGATCCACTCATGCGATTGTGCGGGTGAATTTCTCAAAATATTTGAGTATATATATTATTATAAAACCAAAATCTTTATAGTGAAGTCTTATATATATGAAAATCATAAGTATAATTCTCACCGAAAGGTTTCTATATAATTTTCTTTACAAGAAACGCGTTCATAATGAAATGAACCCTGTTTCAAGTCCTAGATTCCAGCTGTGTGTGTGTGTGCGTGGGGTGGTGGAGTCAAAAGTAAACGTGAAGGACCTGGAAAAGTTCAGGAGAAGGGGTCGCACGAGTGTGGCTCCCGGGCCCGGGGGCCTATCATTGAAAACGATGGCGACTTAATGAATCGGTGAAGAAGTCGTGTTTATCAGGTGGAGCGCTTTTCGAAGGATTCTTGCTGTCGACCCACCCCAGTTTCATGTATTTTCTTCAAGTACGTACTAGCCACAATCCCCATTGGTCATTTCGAGTGAAAAAGATGTCACTGTCACACTAACGTTGTCCCAATTCAATTATAATTTTTTCGGTGTCGACGTACATACGATAACATTGTCTTATACTTTTTCCACGTAAACGTTTTTTTTTTATTTTAAAAAACCTAACAGTAAGGATTTTTGTGAGTAAATCGAAAGCAAAATTATTTCTGTAATGTGTAAAGAAGACCAGGAGATCATGTAGAGACTTTTCTAAACCCTAATTCCTTGAGAACCCAACCGCTCATAGATTGAACTAGGGGTCACATCGGATCGAAGGTCCCCTCATTGGGATTTCACTCGTAAATCCCTTACTGGTCACTCAGAAAGTTGGGGAATCGAAGAAGACAAAGAGGGGCGACCGTGATTTATGCCTAGAATCGTGTGGCTCTGATGGTAAGCAAATATGGGCTTGGGCTCAATAAACGTAAGGGCTGGGAGCAGCACAGCCGAGGTGCAGTGGTGTTTGGACCTGGCCTAGTGATCAAACAAGGGATCGGAGCATCAGGGACTTGAGCCACTCATCAACACACACACACACATAGGGATATAGGTTCCTCCCAGTAGGAGAAAGAAATTGTCCCATCTCACTTTAATTAATATATAAAACGGAAACATCTAACCACATGTACTCCGAATATGCTCCTGATTGAGATCTTGTTCAACTTCTATGAACTTCACTGAAAGCTTAATATGGTCCAATAGAACTAATGGAATATCCCCAAGACTTTATTAGGTTTAAATGCAATATTAAAACTTCCATGAGATAGAAACAGTTCAGGAAAGATGTAGAACTCTAAGCTACACTGGCAAAGGCAATTTACAGTTGGACGTTTGGATATAGGGAGAATTCTTTTTAGGTCGTATTTGGGTCGTTAATTTAAATTATAAAACTCGAATCCACTAATTTATAAGTAATTGAACTTGTTTTGGAAGAATTTCATTTAGGTGTACTTCCAACTCGCTTCTTCTTAACTTAACCATATTCTTATGTATCAGTGTTACGGCTAGATTCATAACATAAATATGTGGTACTACAAAAATGAAGTAACTTAAAAATACGATGATTCTTGAAAACTTTATTGTGTAAACTCAATTAAGTAACTTAAAAAAGGATAACATATCGTATTAATTATCATTGTACTCTCTATGGATTAGAATAATTAAGTACGCTACGTACTCCAATGCTGCTTCCTCTCCGAATCTTCAATGCTCATTCCTCTCATGCCAACAGACAAGCATCGCTATGCAACGTCGGAAAATGTAGAATTTCGCCCTCTGCTTCTTCGCAAATCGGCTGCATTTCTCCGCAAAAGATGATCTGCAACTCCCCGGATATTCGATACCCTGATCCTCACTCCCTTCCATGAAACTAGATAATCACAAGTTTTTATTCGAGCTAGCTTCCGGTAAAATAATAAACATCTCTATGCAGGAAAAGGGTTTTGGTTCGCAAGCAACACAAACTGGTCAAAATCGATTAGGACACGCGGGAGGTGATCGAGTATAGTTCACCAGTTGATCTTCAATATATTTGGGGTTTCTTTGTCTAATGATTTCGACTTGAAATAGGAAATGTTAGACATGTACGAATTAACCATCTCAATCGATGAGCTATATATAATGGAAAGTGATGATGCACTGAACTAATGATGATGGAGGGAAATGTGGCCGACCTTTTAATGGTGAAAAAATGAATCTAGTAATATATATAGTCTATATTTAACTGATTAATTTGTGAACAGTCTTGAAAACAGGAGTCGGGAGACTTGAGTAGTTCTTCCTCAGAAGAAGAAGCCTGTACTGTATACTATCACAAAAAAATGTAGAGAGTAAATGATTTCATAAAAGTTTAAAAAAGGATCAATCTCGTGCATATATAAATGTGAAAGGTTAATGAAAGAATTATGTTGGATTTAGTAAAGTTGTATTAAATATTGTAAGCATAAGTTGCCTCCGCTTGTCCCATAGCTTCCACTACGTTGTACCCTAAAAATTTATAGATCATGCTAACAATATAATTCAGATATTTATACACATAATAACCTAAATGTTAGGTTTATATGACTCTACTAGCATAAGTAAGATTAAAGTTTCGGATTAGATTAGATAAATGATAAATTGTTAGGTTTAGAAATTTTTGTTGAGTTATTTTTTAAGATCTTTAGTTAGTGGGATTGGATTATGTTATCCAACATTACTACAATCGAACGGGATGGTTGGTTTGGTTCGGAATCGATAATGGCTCCAATATAGATTACGATATATAACTGTTGATCAGTTAAACCAAGTCGAAAATCATTTAAATCGAGAAATGACTAGTTATATAAAATATACGTATTAGCTTCTTATATATTTATTTTTTGGGAAAAAATTACTTTATTTTTAATGGCATTTGAACCTAAAATCTAATGGTTGGAGATCTCGCCCTTTGCTCAATTATATTCGTTTTACATAAAACGAAGGTATTACCTTAATTAAGTTCAATCTCACTCGGTAGTTTCAAATATTTGCAATGTAGGACGAGAATTATATTTCCTATCCATGGATATATGATAGGTTATTCACTATTAAATAAATTTTTATTTATGAGATTCTCTATCAGGAAAAATTTAATAAGAGTTTCATATTCTTTTATATTAATGGCTGCGAACACTAACACTCATATTTTATTTTCAATGGTTGCGAATATATTGTGAGAAAAGGATTTTAGGGCCTAACCATTTTACAGTCAAAATAGTCAAACTTCAGTTATTGCTAATTATTATTTTACCGACTTGCACTATTCTGCGCTCCTATGGTTTCGAAAAGTCCAATTCTTTTCTATGAGAGTACACCTGTGGATCAAATTACAATAAATGGGTGGGTCCACATATCTTTATATATATAAATAAAAAGGTGACTCTATGTACATTATTAGTAGATCATTAACCTAACATATAGGTACTCAAGCTGAAAATTCATATATAAATCAGGGAAGTTTTAACAAATGAAATTATACCCCACCAAAGTATAGTTTATATTTCAAACAATTTCGATATAACAGAATTTACTCGGTCGAGGGCTGCCACCAGGGTCGACAAGTTTCACAACGGGAACCGAGCAGTTTGATGATCTGAAGCCACAGATCGAGAGCTCTGTCATCGAGAAATGAGCAGGTTTAACGTACTTCTGCTAGCAACCGCACCCACATATGATGATCAGAGGGCGTCATAAGTATTTTCAGTGAAACCCCTTCAATACTTAAGTCAGGTCGGGAAGAGAACTGAGAAAACAGGAATATAGAGCAAGCCAAGAGCTTGTGAATTGGCCCTTAGAAATGGAAGCATACATGAGTATTTGTAAAGAAGCTAGTCGTTATTTGCGGACGTGTCAACGTGTGATATGTTGGAGCAAGTCTTATGACTGGTACTGTACCCGAGCTGACCACTTCTTCAGGCGAGATTACGACACTGATCTTTGGAGATTTGTTCGGTGCATACGCGGAGCATGCTATCAGAGGTATCATTGTCGTGTTCTAGAGCACCCGATGGGATCTCGGTCCTCAGACCTCGGGTCCCGATGTATCAAGAAAATTGGCCCTAAGTTTAGAATCGCAATTTTTTCAAATAACTGAGAAATCGAAAGCATCAATTCTCATGGATTCTGAAAAGTTATATAAATGTAACTTTTTTCCTTGAAAGGTCAAATATAACTAGCACGAATTAAGTAATCTTTATTATTTCCATTAACGCTAGTTTCACACGGTTTCAGTTTTTGACTTCAGTCAGATTCTTATTTTAAGAACTTATCGAAACCAAATCCGAAGTTATGTGGAATGGATAGCATTAGATACTATTTATGGGGAGAAGTTACGTACATTCCGATCCACTGTTCGAAGAGAGGCGCTTGTAGAACTTTGTAATTTCTGAGCGACAAAACGTTGGTATTTAAAAATTGACACAATGTCTTAAAAAATCATATTCTACAATTTGAGAATAGCCTACTTTTTTCTGTTTTACCAAAGTACTATTGGTGTAATATTTACAACTTGAGACCTTAAGGGAATGATTTAATCTATTATACTTTCCTGACAAGTTATTATGAATAATCAGATATGAGCAGTGTTGAAGATAAAAGTGAAAACAATCACTTTCGTAGGAGTATAATCACCTTATCATCAATTTTTGAGTTAAAGCAGAAGCTGACGCATAAATTTGGTATGAGTAAAGCTCAAACTGATTATTTTAATTCCAATGGTCTTAGTAGTGATGGCATATAATCACTTACATTCATGTGATTTTGTATCCAAGTTCCTGATCTGGTAATGAGATTTGAATACAAGATCAATGGATTCTTGGGGCGTCTCTTTTATCACGAGGTACATGGATTTTAAATTACATTTTTACATTGGTTTATTTACTTGGTAAACAGAAAAAGAAATAAAAGAATAAGAAGTCCAGAACTAGGGTTACTGAGGTAAAATTCAATGAGAGCTAGGCCAGGTAATGGGCTTAAGATAAACTTAGCTAAATTTTATGGTATTGGGTGTTCGTCTCTCATTTCATGGGCTTCTTAAAATTTGAACGAAAGAAGCTATAATAGAGCCCAACGGGTCTCGCCAGATTTGAATCATACTTTTTTTTTTGGCCGACAGGAAACATATGCATCGACTATATAACTGAAGAGCATCAGTTTGCCACTTGGGTTCGACCAAATATGTCCTAAAAATAATAAACTGTTCTACTTTGTCCTAAATATTATAAACTTTCTATTTTATTTCATGCACAAACTATGTCTCAGCATCAAGATCACTAATTCTAGAAACTTAAGTCCAAGAAATACATCATTTCGGCATATTAAATCTAATACCTAAACCAACACTACGTTTTCTAAGAATTGTTTTTCGAAAACTGTCACTCCAGCTCTACTATGTAACAAAGTTTGCCTCTTTGATGGTTTCATTTTCATTATTTTTACTGAAAATTTTTAAGTTTCTAGATAATTAGAAATATATGTGGTTGGGCTCAACAATCAAATGTGAAGGAAGAACTTGCGTTGCCCGTAACACTATTTCAGCGTACGCGCTACATGGGCCCAATCACAATCCCCGGGACTGAAAACGTTGCTCTTCTTTCGGGCCTATGCTGGCATCAGTTTATTTTCCAAAAAGTTCTCCGATCCGAAAGTATATGTATAGATCAGATTTTAACTTACCCCAATGTTTATTTGGATATACCATGCGAGTATCAATCTAATGTCAAAAGTTATATTAACTAATATATAATTTTATTATTTTTTGTCACAGCGTCGTTAGAGTTGGGTTGGGTTATTAGACTCACAAGTCATCTTAAAAGAGTGTAATTATTATGTGTGTCAGGGTTGGATAGTTAGATCCATGAATCTAGGGAGGTGGACATCTGATTGCCAGTGCTTTCTCATTTCCCTTAAAACTTCGTCTTAACCTTTGCTACCACCGACGTTATCCCTGGCAGAGAAAATTATCCCTTAAGATCTGACATCACTCTATTAATGCCTACCTAGCCAACCAAATCAAGCGGTGTAAAGTCATTAGATTGACGCACGAGAGCTTAACAGGAGGTCACCGCCCCAACATTACTCTTCCTCATATACACTTAACTCAACAATCTTCCATCCAAATAAGCATAGAATATGCTTATTGGAAGACTCGAACCCCTGACCGATCTATTACCAATTGTTAGGATCAAGTTTTGACCGTTTGGCCAAAAGCTATAGCTGTTAGCCAATTTCCTATGCAGCTATTGTGCATTAGAGTTGGGGTATTAGGCCCATTGGGTTTGGAAGATAAGCGTCTAACTGTTGGAGTTGTTTCATTTTCCTTAAAATAAGTCTTACCATTTTTCTATCGTCGACCCAGTCCGAAGCGGAGATAAAATTACGTTAAGATCTGACATCACTCTTTTGCGGTCTATTAGACGACAAAACGTCAGCAGTTTGACGTACGAGAGCTTCCTATGAGGGTACTCGTTCAGTATTACTCTCCGTCATATACGCTTAGCTCAAATAACCCAAGTGAAGTTTAGTTTTTAAGTATTTTTCTAGCAAAATGCAATGAACCAATACGACAACACTACTTTCAATCGAATATTTATTAAACTAATCAATTAATAACATAACAAAAACTAAAGCGTGAGGACAGTGCAACGACATAAATTTCGAAATAATAATATTTAAGCACGCCCAAACCAAGCTAAATTATTACGGACAATCTTTATTAAAAATACGTCAATAGAAGTCTATAATACAATATAATTCCAAATATCCTGTAAAATCATAATTTTATTAACTATAAATACATATATTTTAAATATTTTAGTTCCAAGTATCACCAAACGTTATAAAGTTCGCACTCGTAGCTTGTACATTATTAACCTTCAAGTATGCTCTCAAATTTGATATTTCAAATCTTATAAGTATAATTATATTGTCTTAACACCAAATTATTCTCCTACTAATTATTCAAATGATCTTGTAAATTTCTAGATAACGTATATAAACATCTTGTATATAATTGTATTTATAATTTTTTATAAATTATACTTTCTTAAAATAGCTAAGTAATCGGATAATATGGATCATATTGAGTTTTCTTTTTCACCCGAAATACCCGACCCAAAGTACGAACCCAACAAAACCAAAACATAAGTGACTTAACTGCCTTTCACCTTCGCCACGTCGGCCCATTAATTACGCAGATAGCGAATAAACCCTACACACACAAACGCACAGTCCACAGCAGTCAATGACTTCGTCACATATGGTCCTCCGCCAAGTTTCCCACTCCGACTCCCCTCCACCACTGTCAACCACGGCAGTGCACGTACTCCCTCCTCCATCCGCCGCTTCTGCCATGGAGTCCAAGTCAAAGATTGGTGCTTTGTCTAAAAGGGTTTCCACTGGCTCCTCTTCAAACAAAGATCGGCACACCAAGGTTAACGGCCGCGGTAGACGCGTGAGAATGCCGGCACTCTGCGCCGCCAGAGTTTTCCAGCTGACGCGGGAGCTTGGTCACCGCTCCGACGGCGAGACGATCGAGTGGCTGCTACGTCAAGCTGAGCCTTCTATCATCGCCGCCACCGGTACAGGGACCGTCCCGGCGGAGGCTGTTTCCACTACCACCGGTACACTCCCTGCTTCGCGATCCACGGACTCTACCCATGGCCGGTTACCACGGTGGCGCATCCTTTGGACGCCGTAGTCAGAAATGGAATCTTCTCCGTGCCTCCGCCGCAACCGAGCTGCAGGCTGGACCTCTGCCAGCCAGCTCCCCCGATTACGTTGGAGTTTTCCCATAATGGGTTTCGGCACATGCCCTTCACGGCGTTGCTGCTGCAGCCGGCTGCGGTGGACGAGGAGGTGGAGGGTCAAGAAGCCAGAGGCTATGGCAGCAACCAATGATCTACAAGTATCATCAATAATTACTCTGGAGATTTACTGGTGTTCGGTGGGGCCTCAAGTGATTTCGGGTGAGAATTTATTCGCCACCCTTTGCTGACTATGAGATATATACACCATAATGGAATGATGAATGAGCTTGACAGAAGTGTACATCATTTGCAATGAAGTTAGTAAAAAAGGCCTCAAGTTTCATAAGAAAGACTTCTTTCACTACCATTATTTTATAATCATTTGCTGGTTTAGATCCTTTAGGGAATAGCGGAATAGCTTTAATATTTGGTGTTATTACATTTACACGGTATTACTTCTTTTTTTTTGGACCTAGTACTATTAGATGAGCATGATCTTGAAGTTCTTTTGGTATACAAGTCTACTATTTGAAGATGATCTGAAGTAGAAATGATGGGGCTACCCTGGAGTTCTCGGTAGTGGCGAATCATGAGGACTTTGTAGGATTACGGACAGTTGATATTTTAGGAAAATTAGGCAACATTTTTTTTTTCTTTTCTAACCTTTAGTCTCTTGGGTCCACCGGCTTGAACTCAGATAAGAAAAAAAATAAGCACCCACCCCTGAACGTGAAAGCTGTTGGAGTTTCCGGGACTTAGTGTTAAAGAAAAAGGCTGTGAGCTAGGGATAGGAGGCTGTTGCATCTGCGCCTTGTTTTTATCCATGTTTGCGTGGACCACAATCTTAACAATAATACTAGGTTTTCGAAACCAGGACTTAGGGCAACTTCCATTGACTCAGTAGTGACAGCAAGCCTTTGAAATCCTATTGGTTTCTGTGTACTGTTTTCTCCCTTGTCACGTCACTGATATAGAGCTGAATGATGGCTTCACGGTTTCTAGCTGACTCAACTGATTGATAATTGAGACTTATTCAACACGGTTGCTCTTGTAATATTTGGTTATTCTTACAATGGGATTGTACTGCTGAAGCAAGGGTGATTTGGTACTGATGAATTAAGGATATTGAGTACACAAGAAAATACTGCAACTTCTCCAGAAGAGAATTCATTTCCGAACTTAGAAAGTGATTCATTCTGTAAATACTTCGGTGCAGAAAAGTTGATAGCAGACGGGTCAAAAATCCTTGGATTTTCGGCTTCTCTGAATCCTTAGAATCAGTTACAGAATTTTACCTGGTGAAGAAGAAGTTCTGCGTTCCTGTAATATCATCTGCATATCTTCAGAACCAAGAAATTTAAATAAAAAATCTGGTCTTAATGGATACTAAACTCGCAGCCGGTAACAGTTGATACCTCCACAACATGATCAGAGGACTATACCGTGCTACTTCAGTGTTTGCTTGAGCCTTATACGATAATGCGCTGCTACAGATTACAGAGAACCAAGAAATGATGATAGTGAATGGGAGTAGAAGAGCAAGCAATCTCGTATGAAATAAATTTGAAATTTAGTTCCTAAATATACCATTTTTGGTTTCAAGGTAATGTGAAATCTTATCCGTGAGCTAAAGATCTTGCTTGCATCCATCTCTCAGAACAAAAAATAAACTATAACTTGTGCATCAAAATGAATGTACATGATGTTTTCTTTCTGTATCTGAAATTCTTGGAGGTGTTGGGGAGCGATGACTCCGTCGAGGGAGGGGCGGGCCTTCGATTGCTCTCTCCTTCCTGGATTTTGTTGACCTTCCTCATGATTCGAAATTCATGCGAGGGGTGGTGGGGTAGTTAGTAAAATAACCCATGTCAAATATTTTTTAAAAAAGTAACCCTCTTATGTATATTTAAAAACACTCAAACAAATTGGATGCTTTTTTTGTCCTTCTAGACAGATTTTCTTGATAAGTGCTCAAATTTTAGCATTCAAGTATTCGCTCTCATAAATTAAAATTTGTAATTATGCCAATATTATAGTATCATATATGATAATTGCTCTGTAAGTAATATCTCTTTTACCAACAGCGCTGGTACGTGGCTTCTATCTTTACGCGTTGGCACAGATTGTTTTACTCCCAAGCAGCCGGTTAACCAGTTCCATCAACGAAATGACAACAGATAATTAAGCAAAATTTTCGAAATCATGTCACATGATCACTCCTGCAAAACAGAGCAGGAGGCAAAGTAAGTATATTAAGAGTGTTGGCAAAAGACTATACTTTTGGATAGTGATTAAATTTATGAATTACGAAAATAGGAGAACTTAAAAGTGAGTAACATTTGGAAGCAAGAGTGGAAAGGTGAATATCAAAATTGGGTAGTGCTTTGATAAAAAAGACTCTAATAGTAAACTTTATCTATAATTACTTTTGTAGAGGAATCAGCATTACACCAGCCTTTGAATTTAATCAAGAGAAAATAATCTAAAATTTGAATCGTAAAGACTCACAACTTAATATTTTTAAGTCAAAATTCTGAGCAAAGTTTTATTAGTCAAAACTTTGCTCAGAACATACGGAACACTGCCACCCCAAAGGAAGCAGAACGTCGAAATTATATGATAATCATCCCCTCTTTCAATATTTGAAACGCAGAATCTGTTAATAATTAATATGATGAACGAACGAGCGGATACATACACAGGAGACAAATGTTCAGTTGGGTGAAATTAAATTTCCAACCAATATCTAAAACAGGTGGCCTGAGTCGTACACGTGAAATTTAATTTCACCTGTCCAATCAAATTGCCCCAAATGATGAATCCATATTATAATTTTTTTTGTGTTGCATATCCTTCTTCGAAGATGATAGATATAAGTTCCCACTGCCTGCCTGCCTAGAAATTCAACTTTTTTTTTCCTATAGCATTTTGTTGATGTTCCTAAAGTATATAATTAAAGTCCATCACACCTAAATATAATTTTGTGTCCCACAAGAAGCGCGATTATCTTAAAACTTATGGAACTAATTTTTTGAAATTCAACGACATCTATATCAACCAAGTATAAAAAACTTGAATATCTGATAAAAAGGATGTGCGGAAAAAAAAAGAAGAGAAAAAAAAAGAGAAAAGAAGAGAGATATTATGATTGCATTTATATATTGCATGAACAAGTTTGAGGTGTCACCAACGTGCATGTCTCCTATTCCTACCCTGGCGACCAGTCCTCATGTGCTCAACATTTCCTCCTCCTCAGTGAACAGAAAAAGTAGATTCATACATTCTAATGTACGTAAAATAATTATTTTCAATATAATTTCACGTATGTATATATATTTTGAGGACTCGATGTAAGAAACATAAGTGTTACATTGAGGACTTAGAAAATCAAAGGTGTTTTTGCAAAAAATAATTTATACAAAATTTTTTATACATTCTAATGTACTAAAAAAATCATACATTCTAATGTACTAAAATAATTTTTCTACGTTAATTGAAAAAATTGTTAGTTCAATATAATTTCAAGCATGTGTGTGTGTGCGTGTGATTGGTACATTGAGGACTCGATGTAAGAACATAAGTGGCACATGGAGGACTTAAAAAATCAAAGGTGATCTTGCAAAATATTAATTTATGTAAAAAATTTATGTACAACTTACGAGGTTAAAACAATCTAATTACCAATCTTGAGTGCAATATTTTATATGATTTTTTTCAATAACGTAAGGAATAAAGCTTGGCATCAAGCATTATTTAACGTTGCTTTCGTTACAGAAGAAGAAGATCAATACAATATTTCAATTCCCATAAAATTATAATTTCCCAAAAATTTGTATATACTTTATTGTTTTTATGCACTCTATGTGGTCTTCGAGCCAAATATTACAATTTTTTTAATATACTTTCACGATATGTGCTCGTGCCGTTGTTTCATAATACCTAAAAGTCGTGAATTTTTTGATTTGTCATATTGATTCTACATTCAAAATGCGTAATATGAAAATGTATTAAATGAGTTCAGTATAGTTAGAAACTAGGAAATGTGTGTCAGAGTTTAGGGTTTGTATGCCTATTGCTGTTGGGGGATGAATCACTTGGCTGGCTTTTCAATTATTATTCTGCTCACATATATGTTATATCACATCAAAACTTGATTTAATGATAATATGAGTTTTTCTATTTTTGACCAAAAAAACAGATAACTGGAAATAATTGAAAATTATTTACAATGTAAGCTGATCTAAATACACTAACTCTAAGATAATTTTACAACACACACATGAAAATGCTATTTGAATGATATACAAGGTTTAGTATATATACATACAAATGCGAGTCGATTACTTCCATATTAAAATATTAAATAATTTGTCGTAATTGCATAATCAACATTAATTATACTCATGTGTTTAATTTAGATATGAAACATTACAAATATGATTTATGTACTAACTACTAACATAAGGCCGTATCATCTCATTAAGCCTGCAGAAACCCGAAGGTCACCCATAATCAAGCCAATACCGTAATTAATGGCCCTTTGAAATACTGTTTTTAAGCTCTTGCTAAACCTTTTAAATCGTCATTAATCTAAATTTCGTCATTACTCTAAATTGTGATTGTTCTGCTATATATAGAGTCGGCCTAAGTATTTTTCTTTGTAAGTTGCTCTATCTTTTTAAACCTTTCTATATTGTTTTTCTTCAATATGCATGTATCCTAAATCTTTTAATTACAGGATTCTTAAGTAGCTACGAAATTTTTTCGAAGATGCTTAATGTGTTCTAAAGGGATTTCGTAAAAATTATATGTTCAAAATAATCTGATTTTGGTTCAAAGTTGATGGGAAACTAGAAATGAAAGATAGATGATTCTTGATGAGCATCAAATGGTGTTCTTTGATCCATTCTACGATGTAAGAAAGGCCTCTTCCCTTCCCCTTGTTTTCAGGCTCGTTCACAGATTCTTTCCTGCCGAGAAAATTAATTGGAAGTAAACAATTAAAATATTCCCAATCCGTCGCTATTCTCGAATGAGCCATCGGTAGAGCTACCTGCCCATGCCCATATAAAGAATCATATCAACGTACGGCCAGTACAAATTAAATGCACGGTAGCAATCAAGAAAATCCATAATCGCAAATTTCTTTATTTGTGCGCTACACAATGCCAAGAAGAAAGATCAAGTTCCGTCCAAAAGTAAGTGCCTGTTTCAGTACAATCTTTTGATCAATAAGACAGAGGTCCATTGGAAACTACGTATCAATACATGTAATGTAAACTGTTTAGTATTTGGACATAATTGACCCGAATTTTGGAGCATTCAAACAACCTTTTCCGTTGTCTAGGTCAAATTTCAGTTGGGACATGGTCAATGATACTCCATAGCATGTAAACACAAAATAAATACTTGTTCACCAGTCTCACCCAAGATATATATATAATGACTTTCATGTAAATACAAAATAAAGAAATCAAAAGATAAATTAGAACCTGAGAAAAGGGTACAGAGAGAACCTGTTGAAAAGAACATGCCACAATTATGTCTATAGGATAGCTACAGTATCTACATATTTATGGAGTTTCAAAAGACATGTTCGCCAGCTAACGTAACCTTTAGCCTAGAGAAAAAGATATTTATTTATTCACTGTGTGTATGTGTGTGTACATAACATCACTCACAGTGTCACAGTCAAGGTAATGCATGTTCGTACAATTCTGTATCAAGATACACAAACTAAATAGGGGAGAGAAAGGTACAGCAGAGCAATCCGCACTTTTAAAAAAAAATCAAAATCAGAGTGGACCACAAATTAGTGACAGTGTACTTAAGTCCTGTGGTATTTAATCTTTCCCAACTCCACTCAATCTATATATAAAAACCAATATCTTTCGCTTCCACACATCAACCAAAACACAGACAGAGGGGATATATGGATTGCAAGAAGGAGAGATTTCTGCAAACATGCATGAAAAAGTGTCGAAACGTAGGCCGGAAAGTGGTGCCTTGTGTCGCCTGCGAGACGTGCTGCCAATGCTCACCGGGGGACGACGAATGGGTCGTGCCGAGCGACGTCCCGAAGGGTCACCTTGTTGTATACGTAGGTGAATATAACAAGAGATACGTGATCAAGGTCAAGTTGCTGCGGCACCCTCTCTTCAAGGCGCTGCTAGATCAAGCCCAGGAGATCTACGATTTCAGCCCCGATGATTCGAGGCTGCACATCCCCTGTGACGAGAACATTTTCCTTAGCGTTGTCCGGTGCACTAAATCGCCACCAGAGGGATGTCTGCACATCTGACCACCACCCCTGAGGCCCGATCACTACGTTTTCCCCTCAGTTTGTTAATGTGGGCTGCCCAAACAACCTATTGCATATGATGTATTCGTTTGCAGCCGGCTGATTCTTTCAACTTAGCTTGAGATTTCTATATGATCCATTACTGTCCTGATTCCTAGCTAGATACTGTCAGATTATGTTCAATACTTCAATCTAGGCGTCGAGACTTGAATATATAAATGCAAAATGTTTGAAGATGGACTAAAACCAAATTAAAAATTTTATATTCGATTCATCCCAATTCTGCGTCAACTTCTGGTGCAAAGACTCGACGCCGGGAATTGCAACGGAAGTGGCATTTATGCATGTGTCTTGGTGTGAAATCATGGAAATGACCAAACATGCCACTATCAAGTAAAGCCCGAAATGAGTGAATTTAATTTTTTTGTGTCTGTGTTGGGTGTAATAATTAATCCTTCTAATATAGCGGGATTTTTTAAATATTAGAGTTATATTGTTATGATTAGCTATAGGTTTTTTTTTTATAAATTGTAACAGCACAATATTACACAATCAAACCCTCGATTGAAAGCAAAGGGTTAATTTAAAGGCGAAAAAAATTTAGGAGATAATGGTTCAGTTGAGAGCAAGTCCAGAATTACGAAACTGAAACCGAAATCATAGTTTTAAAATGCTGAGTTGAGAGAGAAATTATAACTTTTTTGATTAAGTTGCTTCATTTATACAAACCATGAATTCAGTTCAAGCTCTGATTATAAAGTAATTTGAAATTGATAAAAATATTTATGAGATTCTTAGAATTATTTGATACAAATCTCAATTATAAGTAATTTATACTTCAAGAAAAACTAACATGTCGAAATACAAAACCAGGTCTTTCCTCAGTCGTCGCATGGACTGACTTTGAATAGCCCAATATTGTAATGGGCCCTCGCCGTAATAAATAAAATGTTCCCTTATATTAATTAAGTTATTTACTTCATTCATAAACTACGATTTATTTAGATAAAATATAATTTCCTGATTTTGAACTATGCACCCTCGCGGTGCGTAAAACCCCAAGTACCCAACCCCCGAAAGTATGACTTCCTTCCTACCACTCTACCAGTTTAGCTGAGCTAGCTCACTTACAAAACCCTAATCTATATCTCAATTTTAGGTGAAACCCCAATTTTATCAGCCAAAATTCAGCTCATTTGGACCCGACCGATCGAAAAAATGGCTTGTCTAACTCCATTGAAAGAATCATATCTTAAGCCAAATCTCTTCAAGCTTTCATCCCCATTTTCGTTCGGAACCCATTCGTTATTCTGCTCCTCCGCGTCTGAAGTTGAATCCCCGAAACTTGACGTGAATGCAGGCGCTGATGAGCCCTCCTTCTCATCGGATCAAACCGCGGACTCTTCTTCAAGAAACACTACAACCGCGGCAGCAATTCCATCGAGGCAATCAGAAGGTAAGCGGCAGAAATCCCCTGAAAAAATAGAAGATTTAGTCTGTAGAATGATGGCTAGTCGGCCGTGGACAACTCGTTTACAGAACTCGATCCGAAACTTAGTTCCGAGTTTCGATCACGAACTAGTTTACAATGTGTTGCACGGCGCCAAGAATTCGGAGCATGCGCTCCAATTCTTTCGTTGGGTTGAAAGATCGGGGATTTTTCAACATAATAAAGAGACCCATGTAAAAATAATCGAGATTTTAGGCCGGGCGTCGAAGCTCAATCATGCCAGGTGCATTTTATTAGATATGCCGAAAAAGGGTTTGGAATGGGATGAGGATTTATGGGTTTTGCTGATCGATGGTTATGGAAATGCGGGTATAGTTCAGGAGAGCGTGAAGTTGTTTCAGAAAATGGAGGAGCGTGGAGTTGAGCGGACTTTAAAGTCTTATGATGCTTTGTTTAAGGTAATCATGCGTAGGGGTAGGTATATGATGGCCAAGAGATATTATAACAAGATGTTGAATGATGGCATCGAACCCACTAGGCATACATTTAATGTTTTGATTTGGGGATTTTTTCTTTCGGAAAAGGTTGAGACAGCGAATAGATTTTTTGAGGACATGCAGAGCAGGGGGATAATGCCAGATGTGGTCACATATAATACATTAATCCATGGGTACTGTCGAGTTAAGAAAATGGAGGAAGCTGAACGTTATTTTGTGGAGATGAAAGGGAGGAACATTGTTCCGACAATAGTATCTTATACGACTCTGATTAAAGGGTATGTCTCTGCTGAGCGAGTTGACGATGCATTGATGTTGCTGGAGGAGATGAAGGGGTTTGGAATTAAGCCGAACGCTATCACATACTCAACGTTGCTACCCGGTTTGTGTGATGCAAATAAGATGTCTGAAGCTCGTAAGATCTTGAAAGAGATGATGGATAAGTATATTGCGCCTAAGGATTCCTCAATCTTCATGAGACTTATTTCCGGTCACTGCAAGGCGGGTGATTTGGATGCTGCTTCAGATGTGCTCAAAACTATGATTAGGTTGAGTGTTCCAACAGAGGCTGGGCATTATAGTGTTCTGATTGAAAATTACTGCAGTGCTGGTCAATATGATCAAGCGGTGAAGTTGTTGGATAAGCTCGTTGAAAAAGATATCATCTCGAGACCTCAAAGTACTTTGCATATGGAGCCTAGTGCCTATAACCCTATGATTGAGTATCTATGCAGCAATGGTCAGACCGCAAAAGCTGAAACGCTTTTGCGGCAGTTGATGAAGTTGGGTGTGCAAGATCCCGTTGCCTTGAACAATCTGATTCGTGGGCATGCTAAAGACGGAACTCCTGAGTCTGCCTTTGAACTTCTGAAGATCATGGTCAGGAGAAACATCCTTTCTGAAAAAAGTTCATATGAATCTCTTATCCAATGCTACTTGAAGAAGAATGAGCCTGCCGATGCAAAAGTAGCTTTGGATAGTATGATTGAGAATGGGCATCTCCCAGATTCATCATTGTTTAGAACTGTAATTGATAGCTTATTCCAGGATGGACGAGTTCAGACAGCAAGCCGGGTGATGAAAACTATGCTGGAGAAGGGGGTGAAGGATCATGAAGATTTGATTGCTAAGATCGTGGAAGGTCTGCTCTTGAGGGGTCATGTTGAGGAGTCCCTTGGAAGAATCGAATTGATTATGCACAGTGGCATCTCACTGGATTATGATAACCTCTTATCCATTCTATGTGAGAGAGGAAAGAGCACCGCTGCACTGAAACTGTTAGATTTTGCCTTGGAGAGAGACTTCACCATTGATTTTTCAACCTACGAGAAGGTGTTGGATACTCTATTATCTGCGGGAAAAACTCTTAATGCATACTCAATATTGTGCAAGATTATGGAGAAAGGAGGACTAAAGGATTGGAGTTGCTGTAAAGATTTGATCAATAGTCTAAATCAAGAGGGGAACACGAAACAAGCAGATATTCTCTCTCGGATGATCATAGGAAAGACTGAGCAGGCTGGTGGCAAGAAAGGTAACAAAAAATCAGCAGTGGCTCACTGATCGATAGTTAATGATTTTGCAGTTAGTATTTTGGTGAGAACTTGTTCTTGAAATTTTTGGAGATTGGTTCTGGCCATTAAATTACACATTTCTTAGCATTGTGCGAGAAACAGTTTTTTGCATAGCAAAAGTGGCCTATTACTCGTTTCTGAGTGTTGGCTGAGTTTTGATTTACTTGTATCAAATAACATGGCTGTCGGCTAAGCTTACCAGGTTCTTTTTTTGACCATAAATTAAAAAAAAAATAGGAGACTTCTTGCTTTCCTTTTGTACCTGGCTAATTTGCCTTCCATTTTATCTTTTGTCCTGCCTTCTCATTTGACTTTAAGTTTTATGGTGTACCTCACCGTGGCATAGGGCTGAGGTTGGGTTGGAGATTTTGCAAGGGATTCAAATTAAAATTGTAATATTCTATTGTTTAAATCATATTTTGTGTGTGTATAGCGTATAGAAATATGCCTGTATATCTATTTAAAAGTGAGAAAAGGGTGTTAGCTTGGCACCACCATTCGTAGCGTCTACTACGTGGTTGGAAGCATTATCAGAATTCACCAGCAAATTTCAAAGTGGTACTCTTAAGTTGGAGTTACGATCGAGTCTAACGGTTCTTAAAAGTTTTGAGCTTGAATTGAGCTCTTTATCGGACAGAACCGGCCGAGTATGGCCACGAAAACGAGGGAAGACTTGAACAATGAAGATAATGTTAGATCAAAATATTAACGACAAAGTTAGTTGTATATTAATATTCATTTCCACCTTTCGTTTCAGTTGGGGATTGAAATGCTTTGTTACAATTGGATTTTAAATTTGAGATCTCGTTCCAATTTTGGGCGTCGGATACTACAAACGAATTGGTATTTTTGCACTTTTTATTATATTAATTATATTAATGTCTTACCAATATATATTTGTTATATAATTTTATACGTTGTATGAATTGAATATAGAAACAATTAGTAACGTTGTCACTAAAACAATATATTATCGTGTCCTGATTTCTTGAAAGATAACATAAAGTGTATTCATAATATTTGCGATAATCAAATTACGATTCGTCTAACTCACTCGCATCCAAAGTGACGTGATTTGGGCATAGATCATCTTTTCCTTCTACGACGGCTAGTGAAATCATAAAAAGTTCGCTCCCCTTAGACCGGGAAAAACTCACTAGGAAGATCGAACAAAAATGAGTAGTAGCGCTAGCGGCGCATAAGGAGCTTGACTCCACATCTAACAATAGTCCCCTTGAAGGCAAAAGAAGGAAGCCAGACTTGCCTTTATAAGCTTAGTAAGCCATCGAGGTCCTGTTGGAAGGGTTATGTTGATGCAGTAGCAGACTTACCTACAACTTTAAATATGGTTCGAGTCTGGGCATATCTTGATTAGAAAATCACAGGTGTTAGGATATGAAATTCACTGATTTTCTCAGTAAAATGTAGTACCACAATTTGCATTTTTTGTGAAATTTGTACACAAGCTCGGTCTCCTTCAAATTCTATGTTTCACCGGTAAATTCCTTTTGTGATTCACTTAATATAAATATACCCGAATTTAAATTTGTTTTAAACAATATTAAGGATTGGTATCACTTATTTTTATCTACAGTAGAGAAGATGAAATACAGACTGAATCATAAGTTCCATGTTCAATTCTCACTTGTGCTGCCAAAGGTTAAGTCAACTTATTGCAAACATGGGATCGGAAATGACTAGAGAAGCTTCATCCGCAGGTGGCAAATGAAGGCTGCGGCTTCGTGTCGTCAGCTATGCTTGGATCTTTTTATTGCATTGGTGAGATTTCCTCCTGCAGAATATATTCCAACTCCTCCTGGTTTTCACCAGTTTCTGAAACCTCTCCCTCATGCTCTCACACTCCTTTTCTAGCTCAGAAACACGTTCCTTCACGTCGTCTAAGTTCGATCCTCGACCATGTGAAACGCCCCTCTGGCGACGCCCGTTGTGGTTCGAGAGATCAAGAGCTGAATCTGGGTTGAGGGAGCTGTCAAGATTGTCTGATACAAAAAACCAACTTGAGATCGAAGTGCGTAGACGCAGCTGTTCGAAGAATAAGACCTGCACGACCACTCTCAGTGGAAGCCTTTCGTTCTGAGCAGCATGTGTACTCGCCTCCAACGAGAGCTTCTGGCAGTTCATTAATCTACATGTTTGCTCTCTCTCCGAGTCCGTGAGCCAGGGATGTGCCTAATATTATTGTATTTTGATACGATGTTTATTACATCTGAAACTGGTCATATTTTGAAGATACAGAATGTACAGAAGTTTACCTTCAGATATATATCGATGGCGCGATAAATCCCATCAGAAACTGGTCTAGCATAATCAGGAATTGCGGCGGCAATGGACTGGAATTTCGGGAACTTAAGATTCACATCTGATGCAACATCAGCCAGATACGCGTCCACAAGATTAGCCACCATAGTTATAGATGTCAAAGAACTTACCCCTTCCATTAATTGGCTTTCTTCCACAATGCAAGGAGATGTAGCAGCTGATGCCTGGTCCACTGACATGAAATGATCTAGAATCCTCTGGAAACACTCAATATCGTACAAAGATTCAACATATGACCCCATGTTCGGAACTAAGAGATCTTCTAGTGCAGCTTGATCTAATTGGACCCCAACCCGTCTCTCCAAATTTTCTTTACATGGTGAGCTCGCTTGCAAAACGACAGCAGTGTGAAGCAACCTGAGAAGAAACCTTGTTTGCACTACTCCTCTCTGGTTTGGAAGTGATTCCACTATATCTTCAAGAAGTGCCCTCTGATCTGCCTCGGAAGGAACAGAAATTGTTGATCCCGAATTCAAGTTCTTAAAACTTGATTGCCTGTTCATTTGTGGGATGTATCTTTTGGCGTAAAACACAAAGGCTCCAGCAATATTTTCGGGTTTCATACCTCCTGCTTCAACAGCCTGGATGAAGCGTTTAAACAGAGCAAAAGGAAGAAAAGAAACATCCTCGTACCACCAGTCATCATTTGTTGGCTTCATATCTGTGAGAGTACATATTCCGTTCCAACATACAGCACCAGCAGCTGCTCTTCCAGTCTCTGCCAACCCAGATACAGGCCAATTGAATAACTTAGAATTGGCACAAGCTGTCGTTGCCAATGTGTTTATGCACCTCGACACAATGTGAAGCTCTTCTGCACATTGTAGAACTTCTTCACAGGTTTGAAGAGCCCTTACTGTATCAGTCCAATTTCCCAGAACTTCAGCAAGAAAAGCTTCTGTTTGTGCAATGAGATTTCCCTCTCCATACTCTTCAGTCATTTCAAGATACTCAGCTGCGCATCTTAGACATACTACATTCAGTGATGAGAGCTCTATTTTGATACCATAGCAGAATTTGGCAACTAGCTCGAAAGATTTGGCTCCTCCTGGTAACCCACTAAGTTGCAAGACACAAGCGTGTGCATCAGAGTTAGTTGATTCGCCTATAAGCCTCTCAAGTAGTCCACTCCTTGACAGCAATGGAAACTGTATATGATGAACTCATGTTAACTATTCTCGTGTAAATATCAAAGTTGACATAAATATCTAGCAAATTGAAGGCCAAAGATATTTTACTCTTCATACCTTATGAAGATGAAAGGACATTTCTCCGATTTCAATGGTGACATCGCTTGGGAGGCCTGATGTGCAATTCCTGAAGATTTGTTTTAAAGCTTCATGAAAATAACTGAATTGTATATATATATATATATATACATAATTGGGCAGTTTCACAAGATGAACACGACATGATCAATATTTGGAGATAAATGAATCAGAGAAACAATGCACTTTATTATCTATGTCTAAGCTGTTGAACACACTAAATTTCCCATTGAACAGTAATAAAACTAAGCAACCTCCAGAAACTTGAACAAAACCAAGTACAAGCTTGATAAATTCGGGTATGAGGCTTAATTTATCTAGTTTAACTTGAATCACTTTTATTATACAAGAGTGTTGAAACTCAAAAGAATTACTTCTGTGCTCAAAAGAACTACTTTTCCTGTCTTGTCTAGAGATATGAAGAATTTATTGTATCATGGAATAAATTAATATGAAAAGTGATTTGGTGCATTAATGAGGATCAAAGAATCCCACAAAAAACTTTCACCAATTTCTGTCAAGAAACTCCAACAAAAACAAAAACCATCTCTTTCACAGCTTACCAAGATTGCCCGTCGCGGCGAAAAGATTCAGCTTTTGAGCCCAGCCTTAAGCACGCCATGAAAGAATGCCACTCTTTACTTTTTCATGGATTTTCAAGAAACATGGCATGGAAACGGACAAGAAGAAAAGGATGATGCAAAATGTAACAGACGTGAAGTGAAATAGAGTGTTTTTTGGCCATGAGAGAGTGAGCCCGAGTCTACAGGAGAAGGAGAATGGCGGAAAGCTCGGTTGTCCAGATGTCATCACTCTCTGCTCTACAGTTTAGATTTGTTTCTCTCATCTCTTGATTCGTTGCTTTTGTTTTTGGCTGCGAAACGACTGCTGAAGCTACGTTGGGGTTCTTTGGGACATGAAACATTGCATGAGTTAGATACAATAAAAGGTTGACTACTATGTGATGTAATTATGTAACGGACTTATAATTTCATTTTTAATATTTTTTATTTTTATATAAGAATGCTTTAGTATTTATTTACTCTTTTTTATCATGTCAAGACATTTTGAATGGAGGAGATAAATTTTTCGATTTAAGATTTAGATAGAATAATGAATCAGAACTTACTAATTACTACTATAAACATCTACCAACTTTTAAAAAAAATTCTGAGTGAACAATCTAAAACCTGGACCTGTTATAATTAAAGTGAAATATCATCTACTCAAACGCTGGCTCATTAAAATATATATGACTCATTTCAGTCTTATTTACAAGGAAGGGAATTACCTTGTTTTTTTTTTTTTTTGTCAAAGGGATTGATTTTAAGGATAATTTAGTCTTTTACATGTTTGGTACTATAAAAGTATAAATCAAAACTGATTTGAATTATTCTGGACTCAAACACAGATACAAGGACGAGGCAAGAGCTCTCACACCACTACACCAACAATACGATATTTGTTATTTAATATAACTAATATATAAAATATAAACACCAATTGGGTCGAGTTTTTGGTGATTTAGGTCGAGATTGGGTCGCGTATTTGGGTCGTGTATTTGGGTCAAATTATTAAACACTATTGGGTCGTGTATTTGGGTCTCGTATTTGGTCAAATTATTAAACAAATACTATTGGATCGCATACTTGGGTCGTATATTTGGGTCGCATACTTGGATCAAATAATTAAACACAATTGGGTCGCGTATGTGGGTTGCGTGTTTGAACCAAATTATTTTCTCGATCGTGAATATGAATTGGGTCGAGTTTACAGTCGTGTTTCTCAGGGTCAATTTGGTCAAAATATCTCACTCCCCTCGTTCGAATTAAAACTCAATTCACTCCCTCTCACCCAAATTTCCCCTCAAACGCTCACATTTTGAGAACTTAATTTCTTCTTCACATCATCGACAAAACGAGCAAAATTCCTCTCTGATGATCCATCCTCACTCAGAGCATTCTGAAGGGTGTTTCTCAATTTCTTGATTTCTTGCCTCAAAGCACAAGACTTTTCCTCGTTCATCAAAGTTTCAATCTTCTCCCCAACTTCCTCCCTTGTTACATACTTCCCATCACAAAGATTCAATCCAACTTTCCAATCATCCACCACAATCTTCCTGTTAGTAATCTGATCTGTAAACAGAGGATAGCAAATCATCGGGACCCCGAACCATATGCTTTCCAGAGTCGAATTCCATCCGCAATGCGTCAAAAATCCTCCAATCCCCGGACTCGACAGCACCTGCCACTGCTTGCACCACGGCACGATCAGGCCTTGATCTTTAATTCGATGGCGGAATCCATCAGGTAGCATACTATCCTCATCCGATGCCACGATGCCAGGCCGAAGAGACCAAATGAAACTCACCCCACTCAGCAAAAACCCCCCAGCAATTTCAAGAATCACATCTTTCTCAATCGTTGCTAGGCTACCAAATGATACATACAGAACTGATCCAGGAGCCTTCGCATTCAGCCACTCCATACACTCGGATTCTGGCAGCAAGCTTCGAGGAACCGAAGCTTGCGGAAAATCCCGGGAAAGAAAAAGTGGCCCGACTGCGTAAAATGGCTGATTTTTATGTAAAGCTGAAATGGCTTCTTTTTCAAGCTCTTCAACTGTGTTACACAAAATGAAATCCGCCCTTTTCACATCATCGAACGCCCCGAAGATTGCTTTATGCAACAGAGTCAACTCCGAGTCTTGCAAATACGACATGAAATCTTTCGTATTGATGGCTCGAATTCCAGGCACGTAATCCACTTCTTCCCGCCGCCCGTTTACCGGGACATGGCCGTTTCGCTTCAGAAGCTCCAAGTGATAATACAGAGAGAACACCATGGCCGGTTCGGTCCAGAATGAAACACAGACCATTCCATACTTCTCCGCTATCTTCCTAGCCCAGAAAGAGAAAGTATCAGCAACCAAGAAGTATTCATAATCCGAAGACAAATGGGTCCGCATGATTTCTCCGATAAACTCATCCACTCTACTGGGAAAATCATGTATATACGATTGCATAAACTGATCAAGATAACTAAAACGGTCGAATTCGACGGGGAAACCATCGCTGATCGTTGCGTAATTGATATCCAGACCTGATTTCCGGGCTTCAGTAAAGATGTCAGTCCCCGTGGTCTGGTCTTGGCCATGGGAAGTAGCGATGATCTGGTGATGGATGAATTCAAGATGAGCAAAAGTGACAGTGAAACCATTAGAAGCAAGCTTCAGAGCTAGGTCTGTACATGGTATAATGTGACCTTGCAGGTGCAGTGCAATCATTATGGCATGTGGCTGCTTTTGATTTCTGGTATTTGCCATTCTTCCTTCTGTGAATTTTGGCTTTAGCTGATAAGGTTTTACTTCTTCGAAAGAAACGACTGGCCAAATCTATAAATTTGGTGTTCTATTTTGTTATAAGTTCCGACTTTATTATGTGATGTGAGGGAGTTTGTGATAAATTAACTTGTTGCAGAAATATTCGCACGGTCAAATCCCAATTTTTAAATCGAATATATATATAAATCATATATTTAAAATTTTACCTTTATTTATCTAAAGAATTGTGTTAAAGTTAATTATATATTCTATGTAAAAACATCAATACGAATAATATGTTATAATATTTTTATATTATTATTACTCTTTAAAAATATATTAATAGTTTATATCGATGTTATAATTCGTATCTTATTGTGGTCATTTTACTCAATTCATATAGTTTTTTACCCAGCTCTAGTTCTTTTTTACCCTTTTGTTTTTTTCCTTTCGCAAGCTGCTGGAGCGTTTGACTATGGATTCTATTAAACAAAAGCTTTGTTGCAGTCACCAGCTCTAGTTCTTTC
This sequence comes from Dorcoceras hygrometricum, assembly GCA_001598015.1. Classification (NCBI taxonomy): domain Eukaryota; kingdom Viridiplantae; phylum Streptophyta; class Magnoliopsida; order Lamiales; family Gesneriaceae; genus Dorcoceras; species Dorcoceras hygrometricum. The sequence goes on along the minus strand of KV010132.1, from coordinate 553,707 downwards.
TTACCCTTTTGTTTTTTTCCTAACAATATAATTTTCAATATTAGTAACTGATAAGTTTGTGACAGTGATTTAACAAAAGAGATTTAAAAAAATTTATAATTATATAAATCTCGTCATATTTAAATACTAAATACTTTTAGTGGATTCAAAAGAAACTCAAAACTAAATCCCGTATATATATTTCTATGAACATATAATGAATTTAATCCAAAAAAGGAAATTATAATATTCTTATGGTTCTGTTTAGTTATATTACTCCTACTGTCAATGTAGTGGCTTTTTAACTGTTCACAGCAAAAATAAAAAAAAATTGATAAACTAACGTAAATCAGGTAAATTTAACAATCTACCGTATCACGCCCTCTGGAAGGGCCATGATAAATATTAATCACGCCCTCTGAAAGGGCGTGATTCAAAATTTTTTTTAAAAAAAAAAAATCAAGTCACGCCTATGTAGATGGCGTGACTTGAAAGGTTTTGTTTTTTAAGTTTGGTAGACAAGCAAAACAATACAAGGACAGAGGTGGGATGGAGATAGCAGAAGCCAGAATGCACTGTACGCGTGTAAGGAGGGGGAAGATTTTCTTTGCCACATGGATATACTTATAAATATTTTTATTTAAATTTAATGATTTTTTATTTAAAAGAATTTTTTATTTAAATTTTATTTAAATTTAATGCATTTAGTCTGATCATTCACGTCATATATGGGACTTTGCCAGAAGATTTCTTAAATAGTAAAATAATATTCGGTAATTTCTTATCATATTTCTTAATTAACTAAGTAATGATCCTTAATCGGATTATATAGTTTCTACATATATAATCGTTATATGCTAAATTTTATTTGAAATAATTATTTAGATTATTTTGATTTTAACATGTTAAACGTAGCAATATAAAATTTAATACTAATAATAATAATAATCATAACAAAATTAATAATATTATTATTTACGTTAAACAATTATTATTATTAATAATATTATTAATTTTGTTATGATTATTATTATTATTAGTATTAAATTTTATATTGCTACGTTTAACATGTTAAAATCAAAATAATCTAAATAATTATTTCAAATAAAATTTAGCATATAACGATTATATATGTAGAAACTATATAATCCGATTAAGGATCATTACTTAGTTAATTAAGAAATATGATAAGAAATTACCGAATATTATTTTACTATTTAAGAAATCTTCTGGCAAAGTCCCATATATGATGTGAATGATCAGACTAAATGCATTAAATTTAAATAAAAAATGCTTTTAAATAAAAAATCATTAAATTTAAATAAAAATATTTGTAAGTATACCCATGTGGCAATGAAAATCTTCTCCCTCCTTACACGCGTACAGTGTATTCTGCTATCTCCATCCCATCTCTGTCGTTGTATTGTTTTGCTTGTCTCCAAACTTAAAAAAAATAACCTTTCAAGTCACGCCATCTCCCTAGGCGTGACTTTTTTTAAAAAAAAAAAACTTTAGAATCACGCCCTTTCAGAGGACGTGATTAATATTTATCACGTCGTCTGGGTAGATTGTTAAATTTGCCTGATTTACGTTAGTTTATCAATTTTTTTTTATTTTTGCTGTGAACAGTTAAAAAGCCCGTCAATGTCGATACGTATGGTAAACTTTCACACGTGACATTCATTGCCGAGCTTCCTGTTTGGGCGTCCACAAATTCGATAGTGGGCCTGGGCTCTCACGAGCTTTCTTCAATTTATTGTTACAAAAGCTTATCCATATATTGGGCTAATCGGTAGCAATATCTTTCGAAGGTCCAAAGAAGTTTTGGGTCCACAGGGCCACACATTTCTATGTCATCGACAGTTGACGCCAACCTATGTCTTTTTGTTTGAAAAATGAAACATATATAGGCATCAATATTACGTTTATTTCTTCTAGGTTTTTCAAAATCATTTTTATTTATCTTGTAGACGGTGGTGTAATTTTAAAGTAAGCCGGTATACATGTGAGATTTGTAATATGATGTCCTCATAGTCATCTCGGGACCCGAGGGCCGAGCAGCATGCGTCAGACCCCGACCTACGATACTAAGCTCGGGCGGTAACCCGAGGACGCGCTCTAAGATCGGGGATTTGTCCGAGGACAAGTGCTCAACTCAGGAGTCTTTCCCGAGGTCAATGTCACAGCAACCAAAATCCCGCCTTGATACGTCTTTCCTTATTTGAAAAATCCAGGGACGATACGTCTTTCCTTATTTAAACGTAAGATCCCGAGGATCACGGATAATATCTCGCCCGAGATACCCGGTGCATGCGAATATTCACCAGGATATGCTCTCCCATCACCGCCTAACCCCTCTATAAATACCAGGTATGTCTCATTCATACACACACCTATACATTTCAGCGTTCTTCTGCACCCAGCACATATTTTCCTGCTCTCTTTTTCTCACTCGCATCCTGCCTGACTTAAGAATCGGAGGGGTTTCGCCGGACACACTTCCGACGTCATCTGATCTGTGATTTGTGGTTGCAGACATCAAGGAGAAGCACTACCCATCCTCCACTGTCCACGCCCGACGACCCGACACTCAAGATCTCGACGTGGTGGTAGCTCTCGGCCGAGATAATTTGGCTACATCATAATCTTTTGGTAATTATTATAAAGAAGGGAGTATATCTAATAACACATAAAATTGATATATTACTAAATTAGCAATCTTCAAAATATTCTCCACAACCTAGGACTGAAATAAAAATTCCTTTCATCAAATAATAAATATATTTTTGTATTAGCCATAAACGCGTTTTGAAGCAATGCCAATGGATCCTTTCAACTCCCCAACAACTCTTGCCTTCAACTCGATGTTTACGATGATGTTACTTTGCATGTGCTCAAATCTAATTTGTTTAATTGCCACGTGCCACTCCAAAATTACCTCCTCCACGCCACACCACACCCGTCGATAAATACAAGAATACACCCCTGCATGCAACCGCGTTCCCACGAAGCAACAGTTGTGTGAGCCGTGATTGTGACAGCAGTCTTGATTCCCGGGGTCCGTGAAACGGCGTCGCTTTCGTTCTCCGGTTGCTTTTTCTTGGTGAGCGTCTGCATGGTCGGCCGGAGTTTGTGTACATGTCTTGTTTGTAATGATCGATGATTTACAGCTGCTAATTGAAGTTGTTTCGTTTGTTTGTCGGGTGAATTATTTGCTTGCGATAGAATTATAATCTAGGTTATAAATTTGGGCATGTGGGGTTTCCTCTAATCTTCATGCTAAGGCGAATCGCGATTCATGAATGTGTTGGATTTGGATAACTGGGATTCATTGTTGCGTATTGAACTTGGATTATATTTGATTATTTATTTATTGGAAAAATGTAATTTATAGGTAGCTCACAAATTATAAATCAGATAGAAATCCAGAGTATGATATTTTATTGGCTTGTTGTGGCAATTTAGATTGAGATATCGCAAGTATTGGATTACAATGTAACAACTGCCCCTTTCGATATATGCAGCAATTGGCGTGCCCAGGACTTTATTTCAGCTTGCGAAACATTTATATATATTTGAAAATTTTGGTCTTTTCATGAGTTCGTCCTGTAAGCTCCAGAAAGAGGGTTAACGTTATCTTTTAATGCTATGGCCTCGACTTTATGGAATTTCTGCGTATAAAATATTTTTATTGATTACTCTGCATACTTACATAGTATGAAACAGATGTACAAACAAATAATAAATCCTCTCAATACAATTATCAATTTGACAAAGAAACAAGATTGATAACTACACCACCTTTATTTACATACTCTCTCAGCAGACTGACATTTAACACTAGAGCTTGTAGGTTGCATCACCCCACGGTTGTTCTTCCTTTATCTTGTTCATGTTTAGTTTGGTACAATAGTCCCTACGTAACCAACTCCAACAACAAAAAAAGCAGCTGCCTGGAGTAGTAGGTAAACGTAGAAATGATCGTTCCCATATAGCATATTGTATATGGCACAATGTAGCAGAAACATTCCAAGAGTAAGCTCTGTGAAGTGGATTCTGTGTACAAAATGAATTTAAGTTAATGACTGGATAAAATCTGAATGTCTTTAATCCTGTTGACTGTCTGATCAATCGAAAAGATTACCTTTCGCCAATGCGTGATCGAGGCCTCATGACTGCTCTTGGATTGTTCTTCCTTGCCGTGTTCCCCAGTTTTTCAGTAACAACCCATTCATTTACTCGGTTAGCTTCAAGGAGTCCAATAATTGCTGCCTTAGTTCTATGAAGAGACATGACATTTTCAAACAGTATCCATAGTACTAGAAGATGTATAGACCTGTGACAAAGTGAACAGTAACTTTGAGAATAAGTCCAGGACAGACAATTAAAGTGATAGATATTTCCATTTTCCTTGTTTGAGTTTACATGCCTGAGAGTGGACACTGCATTGAGAATGGTAATGGCTGCTGGAAGATAAATTGCAAGCGGTTTTGGAAGATGGACCTCAGGAATTAAGATTGTTGTTGGGATCACGATGCAGTAAAAGAAGAATGTAACCCAGTGTGCAACAATCTTCCTTACAAAGAAAAACGCATATATCACATGCCATTTCTTCCAGATTGATACACGCTGCATGAAAGGAAGGTATGTTAATATTCACTGTAGAGATAATTTTCAATTGTACAACTAGTTCCTCAATGATATTGACAGAGAACAGCTATATTTATATTACCTCGCAAAGTAATATTTCCATGAACATTTTCCTGAAGAGATTAGCCGGCCCACATGACCAACGATGCTGTTGGTATCTGTATGCCTTAAATGTACTTGGTAGCTCATTTTTTACCTGAACAAAGGTGACCATGTGCAACTTAATCTATGTTATCTTGGCTAATATGTTATATTCAAGTAGAAGATTGAACACTCACTGCCAGGTCACCAACGAACAGGAATTTCCAGCCCTTAAGGCTAGCCCTGACGGCAAGGTCCATGTCCTCCACTGTGGTTCTGTCCTTCCATCCGCCAGCGTCAATTAAGGCAGTCATCCGCCAAACACCAGCAGTTCCTGGAATACAGGTCAAATGTCTTAATACTGTTACTCATAGAGAATATTTACTTTTGAAGTAGAAAATAACTTTTAAAACTGAAATTGCAGTGCTGAACAACCATTGAATCCAAAGAACGAGCACGTTGAGGATCCAACTTCTTGCTCAACACTGAAGTGATATTGTAGTGACATCTCCTGGAGGCGAGTCATTATGCATTCATCTGCATTCACTGGAAAAATGTAATTGCCTTTAGCTTCAAGAAAACTAGCAAATCTTGAAATTGAATGAGTGTGTTGGTTGTGACAAAAGCCCATTGCCCATTGTGATCTACTTCAACTGAAGAAATATTATGATCATGATTAAAGACTTAAACGCACCAATCTCACTCGTGTCACTGGAATACTATGTTAAATGAGACAATACTTTCAAAATTTGAGTGTTTTGACTTGTGTTGAGGAGATCTTTCAAGTATGATGTCTTTGGCCTTACCAAATTTCCACCTTGCCTGAACCAAGCCCAATTCTGGGTTTTCAAGTAGGTATGGGATGGTCCTCCAGAGAAAATCTTTTTCTGGCTGGAAATCTGCATCAAAGATGACTACAAATTCACAAGCCTCAACATAACTCTTTTTTAAACCTTCTCGAAGAGCACCCGCTTTGTAACCATTTCTGTTGTTCCTTGTTTCATACTTTATATTCACACCGCTGCGTATCCATTTTTGGCACTCTAATTCCACCAGTGCCTGCCATGATTTGGTATTTGAAATCAGTACACGGACAAGATTACAAAAAATTCATATGTGAAGCACATTTGTAGATGAGATTGAATACCCGTAAGGCTAAATTTGTAGAGTCATCTAGAACCTGCACAATGAGTCGATCTGATGGCCATGAAAGACTAGAAACAGCTCCAATTGATAGCTTATAAACCTGAATAAATATAACCTTTTCTCGTTAGTTCTCCCGATGATGCACATTTCTCAAATTTGATTCTATGCTGCATATTATGAAGGCTTTAAAACCAGCTTTAGAGTGGATCACTAGTTCGCCCTTTGTATTGTATTTGGCAGTTTTTGCGAAGCTTTACACACTGTTATTCTGTCTTTTCAATTTTTATTATGCCTTCAATGAATCTTGGTAGCTTATAGAAAATATGTTTTTGGTGGTAATTTATGATAATCTAGATTCATAGACACATCAGGGATGTTTCAGTTTTGTATATGATATGAACTCTAGTCAACTAGTACATATATATGGAAATTATAAGCTGGAAATCTATTGTGTAAAATCTAAAATGTTTTGTGTCATGCATACTTATTATTATCAAATACAACTTTTGTAGCCTTGGTGAATTATTATGGTAAAGGAATACTATTATACGGCAACGTACTATATTTCTAGTACGAGATTATAAATTGCTATGTATGAATGTATTCTACCTTATCGTGAGTTAAGACCTGTATTTAAAATAAACGGATTAGAAATAATTATATTCAACAATCACCTTACATTTGCTAAAATTTATTTCTGATTAGAAATGCGAGAATGCATGCCAACCATGAAGGAAATATTGGAAATAGAACTCTCAATGATTTTTATCAAACAAATAACTACGTCACAGAGAGAGAACAAAAGGTCAAATTTTCTCATTTACTGTGCAAATTTCAAAGTGTGCGTGCTCCATATCATATACAAAATTAGAGCTTTTTGAATAACCAAGATAGAACGTTGAAAGCTCTATTATAAAGTGACAATCTGCATCACTCTTGATTCCTTATTCAAGAAAATTTTCACTTTATTGTGAGAAAATTGTCAGCGTTTTCATCACCCTTAATTTCCTAATCAAGTAAGTCAATTTCTTTTTACCACATCTGCATGCAGCGATGTTTGGTCATTCATCTGATTAGTAACTTATGAATGGTATCATCAATTTTTAACAGTGTTATTATTATTTTGTTGAAAGCCTGTTATGCAGTTGATGCACTTTATTGGAACAGATGAAAGCAGGGACAGACACTAGCAACAAGAATGGAAATTCTAGCATTTTACCTCCTTTTCGTTATACATTGGGATTTGAACCAACACCATAGGATAGTTCTTGTTTTTCTCCAGGTCTTGCTTTATGGCTTCTAGCTGGTATGCTGTGTACCTCTTCTTTCCCAGACATTTGACACAAACGATGATAATAGCCATGTAAACCCGTTCAAAGAATAGCATTATCGACATCCCTATGCATATGTATAGCGCAATTTGTAGAAGAGGCACAATTATTTGATATCTTATGAACTCCCAAGCATAATTGATGCCTCTCGTGGGATTGTAGGTTTCATTGGCCTCTAGCCCCGTAAAACCAACGTTTCTCATAGTGAATGCGTGGATTTGTGATGTAAAAGGATGAAAGATGGAATCTAGACTCTAGAGTCAAAGAAAAGCGAATGAAGAGATCAAGGAAAAATGAAATGAAGACTGTGGTTGCAATGCTTTAGGAAGCTTAGGTTTTCGCTTTAAATAGGCTCAGGGGAGCTCAAATGTAATAGGCAACGTCACGTTAAATGGCTTAGGTGGAAGATGCAGAAAAGATTTCATTTTATGAATGGTGAACTTCCTCGTTCTGGGAGACACACGGTGTGCATGCAAATGAAGTTGCTGCAACGTAGTATTTGCTAGCTGGAATTCTGGCTTTTCTCGCCGATGGTGCAGTTGAAGAATTAAATACGGAATTTTCCTGAAAGGAATTTTACCTTAAGTTGATTATAGAGCAGGAGAGGCAACTCCAGTTAGTACCTAACGTAGGTAACTTGCCAATTTTGCCTGCATCAATATTTTGGTGCTCTTATATTTTTGAAAATAAAGATGTATTGCATTGATTTTTTCAGCTTAGATTTATTTTTCAGGGTCACTTGGAGTTGGCATTATCATGTACGTCACTTTTTGTAATGAGATGATAAAACACCTTCAAGGTAACATTATTATGATTTATCAAATTTGAGTTGCTACCAAAACCATGGTTTACCACAGTATTAGATAAACTTATGCATGTATAAACTCAAAACAATTTTTGCATTTCTTGTTATTTATCGCATGGAAAAATAAATCCAGTGTGCTGAATGTCACCATTGTTTACATATTTTCTCATCTATAATGTTGACTTCTTTGTCAATTAATTGCCACGAAAATTTATTTTCGACACGTAATATGATCATTGTCGCGACTTGCATGTGTCCAGCTCATTGTTTGGTCTTATTCAGTTTGAAGGTGATAAAATAATAGGTATAGACATCATCGTATTAATAATAAGGTGAGAAAGTTGTGAGTTTGGTTAGTACCAGTTTATGGTTAGGAATAATAAAGTCTGTTATTTTTATACGTTCGTAAATTTGTGCCAATTCACAAGTATGATCATGGGACAGTAGACGGTAAAGCATAAAACTGAAGATGTTTATTTCTCCAATATATGAAACAACTGTATATTTGTATTATCTGACATTAGGTTGTACTCTTAGTAGTGTAGTTGCGGGCGAGTTAGTCATAAATGAAGATTAAATTAAATTTGTTGGAGAAGAGTATAGTGAGATGCCGTCATCATCATAACCCCCCGACATTGTGAAAAGGTAAAAAACTCAGATGACTGGTTTGTCTTTGATATTATTCACTAGGAAATTTCCTGAAATGAATTCATTTAAAGGCAAAATTAATCAAATTTTTTCACAAAATACTAAAAGGTGGTGTTTTATAATAAATGAGAAAAAGATGGCAAGTAAATAGAAATACTGATGGAACAGTGGAATGGGGAGAAATAGGAAAATTAGATAATAACTTCTGGCTCTGAAAGACGAGAAAAAATAAGAACTAGACTTCAAGTGCATGAACGGCCTACTAAGTCATCTAAATTATAATATATGAATCTTCCACTAATATGTTGACTGAACTCCGAATTGGTAAATCAGCTTGAACATATGGGAAACACCTTTCATTTCCTTCATGGTATTGGAATCAGAAAACAACCTAATCAGTTGTAATTCAATTGCTGTATTTGGTTTAATTTTCCGAGTTTTGAGTTGAATTTTTGGGGAAAAAATTTGAGAAATGATTTTGGAAAAAAAAAATAGGTATGTTTGGTATTAGTTTCTGAAAGGACAGTTTAGGGTGTATATTAACTAATGAGTGTTTAATTTTTGATAGATATTTTAAATTATGTTTGAATTGATATTTAGATGGATACTCATTATGATCGAGGTATTTTAAAATATTGTGATGGGGCTTTCTTAATTTCAAGTCAATTATCACCATCATGCTACATCCTACTTTTGATTGTCTCTGTGACAATATGTAATTACTTCCTCGGGTTTATGTTCTGGATTTCTAGCTTGTGGGTTCGTTAATGACAAACCCTGTTATGTCCTAGTTTCTTCATACTCAAACCACTTGATTCTACAAATAAGGATTTATTTTCCGGAAAGGACTATTTTTCTTATTGAAGCTTACAATGAGGTTGTACTTCGATGTACTGTGCTATACACAACCTGCTTCGTGAAACTTTTCATTTTGTTTTATCAAATATGGTTTGTTTTTGTCCTCGCAGTTCCAATATGTTATAATACTTGTGTCCAACTACACTAGCTCCCAAAGTCAAGCTGTCGAAAAGGTGATAATCGTTTAGTAGAGTGAGGAGATATATGGGTTTTGTAGGAGTAAATTTTTTGTAAAAACCTGGCTTACTTGCCATTTGAATTTATCATGCAGTTTTCAACTGGTCCATGCAAGCGAATGACAAAATTTATGAACATGTGATCCTAGGAGAATCGGACTATCTCGTATTCATAAAAAAACTCTAACGAAATATTATCTTATGACGAGCCTCAACTGAAGTTTGTTTCCACGAATCTTCTGCATACATCTGACCATTCCGAAACTCTCTTGCAAGCAATGGTTAAAGTAGTATTTTTTTTACTTGAGAGTTCTTCATTCATCGATACCCATCTTGCGGAATACATGATATGTCTCTAGCAACTAATGGAGTTTATCTTATGCTTGATCAGATGGTGCTCTGCATCCGATGAGTAAAAGCACAAGGAGCTTTCATGTTAATATTATTTCCTTCACTCGTCTTGCATTTAAGGTATGAATAACTGGGCATACAAGATGGACAGGACAGTACTAATATTGTTTGCATTGAAGGCACTTATCTTAGGAATTCGTCTCGGGCTTCAGATTTTAGGCTTCTTTACTTTTTCGGAAAAACTACTAAAAAGGTGTAATCTTGTTTGTTTCGGCTTACCCGTTAAGTTGAGAGACCATTGTTTCTGATTGGGCATAAAAAGCTTATTGCATTAGCAATAACCACAGGAAGAAGTATGTGCATGTCATTGTGTGTAGAGTTTGACTGGATCAGTTAAATTTGCATGTCTTTTAAGTGGTTCAATCGGATTCCTGACGTTTCTCTTACACAGATTAACGCAAATGATAGTCCGGCCTTGCTCGCATGGTCTTTGCTCGATGAACTCATTACGCACTTGCTTCTTGAATCTAAACTCCCGTGTTAGAAAATATCGCATAGTTTGCATCAGGGCTGTATGTTGATGGGTTGATTTGATTTAGTGGATGATTTGATTTAAGAAAGAATTTCAAACTCTAATGAGAGTAGATAGATGTCAACAAATGACATCCAAGGTATCATTGGGATAATTTCCGTGTCACAGTTTACAGGAAGTGGATTCGAAATCTCTTGCCGCATTTGGACACATTCGCATTTTACAGGAAGGTGACTCGAGATTTACTTCATTGGATTCATTGAGTTTACTGCATTGGTACAAGAATTAATTGCAAGCCAATTGAGTATGGTTAGGTATCATTTTTTATGCTATTTTAAGTTCTTGTACATTGAATGCGTCAAATCCAAATCTTTCGATAAACTAAATCATGCACAAGTCAAATTTGTTTGAAATTAATCCACGATTTTTCATTCTTTAATTTGAATATGATGAAGCGCTGCAATGATGGTGGTTAGTATTTTTGTTCGTCCCTTCTTTTTTTTTTAAAAAAAAGGTTTATTGATCAATAAATGAATATTATTATTTATGGAATATATCTCATCATAACATAATTTCATTAAACTAATATCTCAAACCTCAGTATTTATCCGAGTCTATCGAATAAAAATTCAAAGATGAAATTTCGAACCTCACATTGCTTTGCTTCAATGCAGTGGAACATATATACTAAATAATACACAATTTATATACTATAGTTTTAAAATATAATGAAATGCAGCTAAAACGAAAAAAGAGTCAGCAAAAATCACTTCCATATATTTGATGTAAACTTGTATGTTCCTTTATCATGAAATCTTAGTCTTGGCGAGGGCGCGGCTCCATGCTCACAGCTTGGGCATGCGTGAATCTCTGTAGCTGAATCATACGCGAATATATACCTTCTGGATAACTTTTCAAGAGATGAGAATGTGAACCCTGTTCAGCAACTTTTCCGTCATCAAGAACAGCTATCACTTGCGCGCTTCTGATGGTCGATAATCTATGTGCAACGATGATCGTCGTCCTTCCTGCACATATCCGCTCTAAAGATTCTTGTATGCACCTTTCTGACTCTGTGTCGAGTGCACTGGTGGCTTCGTCCAGGAGAAGTATGTCAGCTGTGCGCAACAAGGCTCGGGCAACTGCAACTCTCTGCTTCTGTCCTCCAGAGAGCTGGACCCCCCTTTCGCCGACAGATGTTTTGTACCCGTCCGGGAGTAAGGATATGAATTTGTGAGCATTTGCGAGTGTTGCTGCCTCGATTACGTCGGTCTCGGTGGCGGATTCATGCCCATAGGCGATGTTTTCGTGGATGGTGGTGGCGAAGAGGCATGGCTCTTGTGGGACTACGGCTATGTGCCGTCTGAGGGACTTGAGGTTGTATTTTCTGATGTCCTTCCCGTCGATCATGACACGCCCTGACGATGGCTCGTAAAACCTTTGGATGAGTGCAATGACTGAGCTCTTACCGCAACCACTAGGCCCGACGAGAGCCAGCGTCCTCCCAGCCCTGGCGCGGATATTGAAGTCCCGGAAAATGGAGACATCGGGCCTGGTCGGATAGGAGAAGTCGACATGCTTGAATTCCACCTCGCCTCGTAGCCTGTCCGGAATAGGGGTTGAATCAGGCTCGTCTGGTTCGATTTCTGTTTTTCGGTCCAGAAGGCTGAACACAGAGCGCATCGCTCGGCCACCCTTGATGAAATCAGGAGCAAGAGTCAATGTCTCAGCTGCACCATTGGCAGAAACCATGAGGACCATGAAAACACGGATTGTTTTCGAGAAGTCGGAGATTCCATGCTTCACAAGCCACGAGGCATACCACAGACCAAGTGCGTAGGATGCATACAACAAGAACTGTGCAATTCCATACCCGCTTCCAGCAATTTGTCCCTTCCAGAAACAGCGATGCAGTGGCGATTGGAGGCTGGAGATGAAAAGCCCAACAATCTTGGATTCGGAATTAAAGGCTGCAACAGTTCTTACATTAGAAACAGCTTCCCCAGCTAGCTGCGTAGCCTTGGAGTGTGCAACTTCGAGATCACCGGAGAATCCATTCATGAACATTTTCTGTCCAAATAGCACAAAAAATAATCACATGGTCGTATCAAAAGTTTCAATCACCAGATTTCCAACAAGTCCACTAACCTGTAAAACAGTGGCCGCTACGACAACAGGAAATACAGCAACTAGTACAAGGGCAAGGCGCCATTGCAACACAAAACCAGCTGTGCAGGCAACCAGCATCAGCGCGGAGTTCTGCACGATGACAGAGATCCTATCCCCGATTGCTGACCTGACATTATTTGCATCGAGGGCGAGCCTCGAAGCAACTCTCGAGCTTTCATTCTCTTCTTGATCAAACCAGGCCATTTCATTTCTTAACACCGCTTCTAACATCCTCTCTCTTACACGTTTTGTCAAGTTCTCTCCCACGACATCCCAGAAGAAATGTTGAAGTGTATTGAAGATTAGTGCTGCTGATGACACACCAATTAAAAGATAACAATATTTTGTGATCTCCCTGATCATGAAAGCATGATCAGGATTATAGTAGACACTAAGAACAGCACTCAGAACGTATGCAAAGAATGCACTAAGAGAACCACACACTACCGATCCTATTGAACCGAAGAAAGCGTATAGAAACTCCGGAGAATTCATCTTGGCTAGCCTCCAGAATGAGCTAGCCTGTTCTTTGAACGCCAGCTTTTCAAGACGATAATTAGGATATGAAGCCTCCACAGAGAGACTAAAATCAGAAGTTGAGAAGTCAGATAGTCTCCTCGAGTAAGGTGATCGACCATAAGAAGAGTTTCTGTTGATTATCGGTGAGCTCACTGAGTTTCTCGCACTTGAAGGCCTGCAAAGAGAGAACTATAACATTACGTACAGAAGAGAATTTGTTATGTTTTGTCTCAAATGCAAATGGGACGGGAACGACAAACAGACCTTGCACTACTCTTTCTTGCATTGTTGACAGAAGCCTCGTGAGCCGCCTCTTGCAATCTGATAAGCTTGGAGTACACTCCATTTTCTCCTTTTGCGAGTAGCTCTTCGTGAGATCCAATTTCAGAGATGCTGCCTTGCTGCAGTACAGCCACAAGATCGGCCTTCTGTATCGTCGAGAGGCGATGGGCGATTACTAGAGTAGTCCTACCGATCATGAAACGGTCCAATGCTTCTTGCACCAGCTTTTCGGATTCAGAATCTAATGCACTAGTTGCTTCATCCAACAGCAAGATTGCTGGATTCTTGAGCATTGCTCTTGCTATGGCAATTCTCTGCTTTTGTCCACCGGAAAGTTGCAATCCCCTCTCCCCAACCTGTTACATTAGTGAGTTACTATATCAACGAATCTTAATAGTTAAAAAACATTGGATGCATGAAGTTGATGAAATGTTCATTACTATATGCTAAATAAAGCCTAATTATCGAGCATTCTTAGTAACTACACCAAAATTCCTGCTGTTCTTGTTTATGGTCTATAATCACCTGATCCAAAATAAAAACCATTCTGACTTGGAATAGTGTAAAATGCATGTCCAAAAACTTTCAAAATCTTGACTTCAGTCATACTTGTAACTGTTGGGCTTTTTCTTTTACCAAAGATGCCATTTATTTAGAGATAATATATATATATATCATGATAAGAGCAGACATCTCAAGTTCAAACACCCAAAAGTGTGGGGATCCATGGCCAACTTTGCAATATGCTATAGTCACGTATCGAGAGCATACGTGACTATAGTCACGTACCTGAGTATCATAGCCATCTGGAAGCTTGACAACAAATGAATGAGCATTTGCAACTCGTGCAGCCTCTTCAACTTCGATCAGACTGGCATTGGGCCGACCCAAAAGTATGTTTTCTGCAATAGTTGTGGCAAATAGAGCCGGCTCTTGGCTCACCAGACCAATCTGCTGCCTCAGCCATGTTAGCTTCAGTTTCTTTAATTCATGCCCATCTAATAGGACTTGTCCTGTAATTAATTTGTACAGATAAGATTGAAATGGTACTAGAACAAACATATGACATAAATCAGGACAATCGACGATGAATCTGTGGTGTTGATTCATCACCTGAGGTGGGATCATAAAACCGTTCGATAAGGGATACGACTGTGCTTTTCCCAGAACCGCTGCTTCCGACTAGAGCTATTGTTTTGCCGGCCGGAACAGTTAGAGAAAAGTTGTTGAGTACTTTAGTTTCTGGCCTTGAAGGGTAGGAGAAATCCACAATCTTAAGCTCTAATTGTCCTGTTACTGACTCTAATTCCAAACCCGATTCATCGTTTCTGTTAACGCTTGGTTTATGATCAATAATTCTGAAGATCTTTGCAGCTGCAACTCTTGCCTTCACAAATGAGGCCATGCTTGGAGCAGACTGGCCAAAAGCACTATGAAGCATGAACCATATTTTAGGACAAAAACCATTGATTAAATTAACAAATTGTTGCAAGCAGATAAAATCATCAAAGTGGGAAAGAACTTACAGCCCACCGATCATTACTGCAAACATTGTTGCTATTGCAAGCCCTCCGTTAGTGAAATGGTGCCGAACCAGATATCCTCCGTACCAGAGTAGAAGCGCGTAACAGCAGAAAACAGTAAAATATGTTGCTCCAAGTCCAATCCCCTTGGCAAATCCAGTCCTGTAACCAGTTCTCTGTGCAATCTTGAGTGCTGCAGAATAGGCATTCAATGCTCTTGACTCGCCTACAAATGCCAACACAGTCCGAATTTGGACTATTGTCTGCAATGATTTTTTCAATTCAGCGCATATCCTTTTCATTAAATTCACTGTATTCAGTTTCTGGGAGTATTCATATTTTTCTCACCTGTTCGGCAATATTCCCTGCTTGTGACAGAGCTTCCTGGCTCTTGCCTGAGAGCTTGGATAAAGTTGCTGTATGGATTCCTCCAATTACAGCTATGAGAGGAACCACAGCAAGAGTTACAAGTGCTAGTTGCCATACAGCAGTAAATCCCACCACGAATCCAGATACAAACGTTGCCATATAATGCAAGAAATTGCCTAACTGAAAAAAGATCAAATGAAAAACAGCAACCATTGGCAATCATACCCAAATCGTTTTTTATACTTCTGTTTACTCACCTTTTCACTAATGGCATCTTGAACCATTACTGCATCAGTGTTGATCGCGGAAACTACATCTGATGTTCTAACTTCAGTATCAAAATACTGGATATCTTGGCTTAAAGCTGCTTCTAAATACTTGATCCTCATCTTAGTTGATTGTCTCTCCCCAGTCCACATCCAACATGATATCTCTGAAAACGAGAACCAATCAAGTTACCTCGATTGCAAACAAGAAAACGAGTCACCTTCCCCCAGACATTACCTGCCCATGAAGATGCCCATATTGCAGCTCCCACTACAAGAAAATAAAATGCATACTGCAAACAACCATCAATACAAAGAAATAAGGAATCAAACTTTTTCATTGTCTCTCTCTTTCTTTCAAGAAAAAACATTCAAAAATTTAACCTTTAGAACTTCTTGTGTCATCTTATCGACATTGTCCGCATTGGAGCCAAAAGAATTTACAAGATCAGCAAAGAATCTAAGGAACAAAGGCAACGAGCTTCCATGAACAATGGCACCAACTGTTCCAATACCCATCAGAACATAATCCAGCCCATCTGCAAACCTGAAAAGCTCCCCAAACCCAACAGAAACCTGCAGGTTTCCGGGCTTCTCCGCCTCTCTTTCCACGTCTTTCCTCCCCTCAGAAGTCGATACCTCCATTGACACCACAGTTTCTCCTCTGTCCACAAAATCTTGTGAGAGCCCTTCTCCTCTATTCTCTTGTTTCAATGTGTCCTCGCTGTTAATTTTATCGCTGGATTTAATAGAAGAAAGGTTATTCTCCGAGTTAGCTGAAGCAACAAGCTCGAGGCCTTGCATTTCAGACCATCTCCATTTCTCTACCGTCTTTATCTCCTCAACATCTTTCTGTGTCATTCTTTTATTCGCTTCAAAGATTACAATAAATCCACCCTTGATTATCTTTCCATCTTTTTCAATATTTTGAAGATTGTTTCTTTTCTTTTTTTTTCTTTTATTTGCCTTCGTACATGTAAACACTCTCTTTGTCGTCTTCAGCGGCTTCAATGTCTACACCAGTTATTTTTACCCTGTATCTCCACTACCCCCTCCCCCTATGTTTGGCGAGTAATTGGTCGTCTATTTGTTAATGTTTCCTTTTTACAGTTTGGTGACAGTTGCTTTACCTGGCTTTGAAATTTCAAGGGTGGAAAAAAGAAGAGACATAAAAATGACAGATGATGGCAGGCGAGAGGAAAAAAGCAAGAAATTTTTGGCACCCGACAGAGAATACTGTGTGTAAACTTGAGAGGTTGGGTTCTTGACCAAACATAGATATTATAGGTACTACGGAAAGTGAAATAAATGACTATGAATTATGCACCGTCACTTGTCAATGGTAGAAGAATAATTAAATCCGCATTTCTTTTTATTTACTTCTATATATTTAAACAGTGAAAATAGTAATATAAATTATATCAAATATGTAACATGATCCTAACTTCGTCGGTAAAAAAAAAGTCAAATTAGGTTTGATTTTTCAAACTTGTATAGATTCTTGAGACGATTTCATGCATGAGTGTCTCAAGCTTTTATTATCAATATATCTTTAATTTTAATAAATTAAACAAATTGTAATGTGATAGAAGAAAGGGTTTTATGTTTGTTACTAATTGTCAAAATTTGACTCTACTTATTTTCTAATAATGGAACTCACCAATTCGAGATCGATTTATATAATTATTTAGCTATTATTTTCTTACCCTCCCACTTTCATTGAGTTAAGATAAAAAAAGACTTTTCCCACAACTAGAAACTTATACGAAGACAAACATCTTAATCATTTTTTTAGGAAACATATCTGATTATATTTCTTCATTTCTCATTTTCATCATATTGTTTAGACGGCTCTAAACTAATATAAAAAATAATATTTTAGGTCTCATGGACACAGACGAGTTGGTATGACTTGATATGACCTGGAATTCTCCTATCTGGCTTTACGGTTTTGATTTTCGTGTGGAGCATATTCCCCACTGAAATATTGTCGGGTATGCTCTGGGATTCAATCTGTTATATAAGTCATCTCCCTCAAATCTATGTTTATCGTGCATATCCCTCGATTTAAAATATGTATGAGCCAAGTGTTCTCTGACCTATACAAGGATTAGTCTTTAACAGGTTAACCTAAGAATTAAAAGAAAACTAATATTTTAACAAGTTCTTTCTATGACACGTATCTCATGGTATCAAAATATTACTAACAGCAAGGTAACAACCCGGGGATTTTACCAATTTCCCTTCGACCAAGGCTAATTTTATTTATAAAATTTGGCTTATGGTACAAGTTACAACTTGGTGAAAAAGTCCATATTCAAACCCTTTTGATTGTATTTCTCCTATAAATCCGGCGGTCTTTCTTGTACTTCGTGAACCTCTACCCTCTCCTTATTTATTTTTTATTCTATTTTTGACTTTTGTATTATTATATTTTTTGCTCGTAAATTGGATTGATAGAAAATTAAATTTCACTACTTGAAGTAGTTTCTGATTTGTTTCTTGGCCTTTCTTCTCTTTGTCCAATTGTCCTTTTGTTTTGTGGTTCTTATATCTATTTTTCGATATATAGAATTATTTATAAGCTCAATCAATTATTGATTCAACTTACACTAGATGGGAACCATTAGTTTAACGGATAAGTTTCTCTCTTTTTGTGGTTTATATTGATATTTATATATATATACATAAATGTGAATCCAAAGATTTATACTAACCGCATATGCCACCAATATTTTAATATTTTTTAAGGGCAAAAATGTGGATTGTCACAGAAGCCAACTATGTTCCAATAAAATGCCCACTAAATTTTGTCCACAAACAACCCTTTTATCTCTGAGCCCCAATTTGTCGAATAACACAACACATGATTCCACCAAAATCAGCTCAGTTACCTAATAAAGTCTTAAAGCAAGTACAACATACACACACCCATGATTAATCATAGACTTATTTTAATCAATTATTTTGATTCCCCCACCCAAATAAATCTATCCCTGGGTATAATTTTGAAGAGAAAAAATTGTAACATTTGAAAATATAATTTGACTTTTAAAAAAAAAATTGAATTTATTATAACTCACTCTAGTTACTGGAGTTTGTGAGCTACTGTCAAGTGTCAAGGTCCCAATTTCAAATTAAGTAAAAAAAAATTTGAGCTGGAGTTGGAAATATAATTTAATTATGACTATTATTTTAACTTAACATGAAAACCGAGGTTTAATCAATCTTTAATGATGAAGTGGTTCAGCAATATTTTAGTGAAGAATACGTAAGGCAAACACGGATCTGACTTGGCCAGCAAGCTTTTTGGAATCGAAGCGTTGTTTATAAATAATTGAAAGAATTATTATAATATATATTATATGTACGTATGTATATTGTGTATGTTTAACTATGAGTGGGGAGATTATATTGACAGATGAATGAAAGGGAAATTATTAATTAATTTGCGATAATTTTTGTTTATTTCTTAATTATATTCCGGACATGCATACTTATTTTTTTATTCAAAAAAACTATTTTTTACATTTATCTATCTGTCAATCCATCAATATTATTATAGTTAAACTAAAAACTGACTTTGTTTCATTGTATGAACGTGAAAATTTATCCTTATCATTCTTTAAATTTAAAGTACAATGATGTAAAATAAATTACTCAAATAGTTTCACGTTCTTTTCTCACTGTCCATTATTAGATCATCTCATTTTTTGACATAAGAAAAAAACTTCTATTTAATTTTAAGAATATTTCTAATTATTAGAATTTAGAAAACCTTTAATAATTTATAATGTTTATATTTATCGACTCTCCAATTCATCCATTTACATCTTTTCTCACGGACATCAATAATTAAAGTTGGTCACATCCAAACTTCGGTTTTGTGTAAACATCAAACCCAACTTTTAAAAACTTACTTAATATTAATATTAATGCTACGAGTATTTGGCACCTTCTGTTTTTTTTTTAAAGAATAAATCAGTATATCGCACACACGTATTTGCATAAAATAATGAATATAAGATAAATTATGTATTTTATTTCATATGTATTTTTACGATCTAAATTAGAAAATAATAAATTATAGACTACTTTAATAATTCTATAAATATTATTAATCTTTACTCCTATAAAACTAGGATATAGAATTTGATACCACTAATAATTTTTACATAACTCATGATTAGTGCACTGACAAAGCTGCAAGACCCATCCCTGCATTCAGGTGATAGGATAGTGTACACGCAATGTCTGCTCTGCCCATCCCGGCTCATGATTATTCAGGTAGTACAACACGCAACCCTTTGCTCGCTTATAAATACCCAGGTATTCTCTCATTTTTGACACATTCAGCAGACTCATTCTCTGTACTACATATCTTCTTGATCACCCGGGCTGACTTAAGTATCGGAGGGCCTTCGTCGGGTTGACTCCCGACGTCCTTTGACCAGTGTTTGTGGTTGCAGGTCATTGCAGAATGTATAACCTCCTCATCCTCCTCGGACAAGCCTCCTCATCCTCTTAGGACAAACCTTCTCATCCTCCTAGGACAAGCCTCCTCATCCCCCGAGGACAAACATTCTCATCCTCCAGACTTCCAGACTTCAGATCTCCTCGGGTGGCGATGTGTAACTCTCTGGTCGAGAACCGATGACGATTTTGAGATCGAATCAGAGTTCAAAAATATTGGAGAGTATTTTAGTAAAAACAAAAAATCTTCATCATCGTACCAAATTAACTACACGATGGTTTGTCGTTTAATAGATAGTAACGGACATTGCACATGAATTATATTTACTTCCATTGCTAAATAATAAAAAATTCGTGCATTAATTATGTTGCATATAATATGTCATCTTGAGGTTCATATATATATATAAATGTTGAGAAAATAAATGAGACTAATGAGATTTTTTATAGTCGGTAAAATGACATCAATTATTGTGTGTATGAAAAAGATATCATTTTTTTCTAAAAAAATTATTTTTTGGTGATCGAATAACTGAGATTTTATGTTGATTATTGTGCATATGCAGTATCTTGATATTTTCTTTATGAAGATTGGTTTGATACATGTAACATAAGTCTACATCTGGTTTTTTTCTAAAGGCGCTGATCAAATCTCAAGGTATTAAATTGAACTTACGATACAAAGTTGATATCCAGCCATCCAGGTTCAGTGACAAATATTGAGCTCTATTATATATTGATGGATTAAGTTTGCAATATTTTGTAGTGTGTTTTTGGAATATTTTGTGCAGATAACAAGAAGGTTCAATGACTACGACAAGATTCATATAGTACCACTATATTTATTTTGTGTCAAGAGCTTTCAATTACTAATGATATAAATGTATTCAGAGTATTGTTTATCGTTCATTGGGAGATGAATGTATTGTTCTCGGAAAAGAACCATATGTGTATCAAAGAGAATTCGAGTGAAGCCGAGTTGAAAATGAGTTGTGACCCTCAAGCGGAATCTATAGAAATGTTCTTTTTAAAAGCATTATTAGAAAATAGGAAGTCTTTTACTTTATGATTAAGTCTTGTATGAGTGTAACATATTTTCTGATTTATTGAATTCGCTTGAGATCTGTCGTCACATATTAGACGTAGGTATTTTGATCGAATTGGGTTAAAATCTTGGTATTCATGGTATTTTTGAGGTAAGCACATTTACCCAATTCTATGTGATTTTAATGTCTGGTTCTACTGTTTTAGAACCCAGGGTTAAGATTCATTTGATTCTACGATTGGAAGATTTGGTTATTTTAATTTCCACAGTTACCCAATATATTGGTACAAAATTATCAATCTGTTAGAAAAAATTATTTTTTTATTGCAATTAATATCTTGTGACAAGTAAATTTTATGGACTTGTAGTCCTGATTCATAATATGAATACATTCTTCCAATTCACTTGGACCTCCCGTCAACTAAATGAAGTCATATTTGGCCAATCATCTTCCCATAATTGATTAAAGTTGCAATCATATTAATACTTTCTTGTTTATTGTAATATCATCTTTGATGCATACACTTCACCTATGCACTTAAACATTTATCAACATAAGAAAGATAATAATTATTTTCTAATGATTCATAATTAGATTATTTACAAACCATCAAGGATATATTCGCAAATCAAACAAACACACATGCTAATTGCATCAAAAAAAATTCGGAAATTCAGAGTTTCAATAATTATTCCCGTGAATTTCCAATTTTACTAAAAAAATATATAAATATTAAAAGGTTGTTTGACTGGGGAGCATGTCAGACCTAATAGATCAAACTAACTACTCCAGAAAGCTCTTATTCCAGTTAGAGTATGGTTGCATGCATCTTCATAGATGATGGATTGTAATAGTTAGTGACTCTAAACACATTTAATTTACATGATTTTAAAGAAAATATACCTACAAAAATGTGTAAAAAAACGATAAACGGGATTAGTAACTTAAAACGATACTTTAAGAAAATTAATCGAACGATGCTAATATTGTTTGGTAATATTATTGTTGTAAAATAGCAGATGTTTCGGGAAAAAAAGTCATTATTTTTTTCGAATTTAAAACTTATATTTCGTATAATTAAAAATATTTGATCAAATCTTTCTGGTATTAGGTCAACTGTCTCCACAAATCCCACCAACTCTTTCTTGAAAAGTAGAAATGAATTGGCCACGCTATCTTTCCGTTCGAAATTCAACGTACTTTCAATTATTTCTCACCATATGATAAGCAAACAAGTAATATTTAAGCTATTATGGACGTAGCATAAGATCCCATATCACGGACCTAATTATTTGAGTTAATTTATAATCAAATATAAATATTAGATCGAAATGAACGTGCTTATACTTTATAATATATATAAAAAAAATTCTGGTACAGTTGGTTCTCGATCGGCTTTGTGGTGGGAACCTCGTGAAGAATAATAAATCCATTAAATATATTTATTTAGGTATCCTTAACGATGGAAGTCAAACTAATCGTATATTCGTATTACATATATGTAATCAAATATGTATCCAGGGGTACAGGCGAGTTGGTAAGATCTGGGATGATGTGGAAATAACTTGCTCGACTTCACGGGTTCGATTCTCGTGTGGAGCATATGCCTCACTGAAATATTATGGGGGTATGCTTTGGGAATTCGTCCGTTATATGGGTCCTCTCTCCCGGGCCCCTGCCTACTCGTACATATTTCTCGATTTACCAACCTGTATGGGGCAAGTGGCCTCTGTCCTATACGGGGGTTAACCCATTAATGGATTAACTTTTTTTAAAAAAATATATGTAATCAGATATGAAACACACGCACACACAGTAAAAGATCCAACAGAATTAAATATAGTTAGTTAACAACATTTATCAATCGTTTAATATCCTTGTAACTATGACGAATCCAAAGTACACTGGTATTCAAAAAATTAGAATTATCAGTATGATGTTAACTAAAATTTATCGAAATTGCATTTTAAAATTATGAGTTTTTGGTATACTATGAATTGAAATATGGTGATACAGGGTAGTGTTTTCTGTGTGATATATTGGTATGGCTTGCCAAGTGTAGTAAAGTTGACCTTTAGAGCTAATGACAAAAAGAGCGAGTCATTTTATCTGTCATTCCATGATGCATGGATACAATAGTATTATAATTTAATATTCATAGTTTAATAATCCATATATAATCAAGCATATGTTAACAAATATTAAAAAACCTTTTAAACTTATGTGTCATAGTTTATTATTATTATTTGATGGGTTATGGCCCGAATCATGGATCTTTCAGACCCATTCCACAAAGGATCAGGAGAATTACCGGTAGTTGGGGCCCAAGAGCCTGATAACAAGTTGTCCATTGAGGCCCATAACATTTCATAGTGGGGGGTGGAAATAGGTGTGTATCCAAGCGTGAGAATGTGAGTATGATAATGCATGCTCATTGATTGTTTTTGTGACCACTTTTTAGCATCTTCCATGAGAGGGAGGCCCTCCATGAACCTTTTTTTGTCGTTTTAAAATTTCAATTTAAAACGATGTTTATTGTTTTTAGTAATCTTTTAATAATTATTTTTTTATGTGAATTTTTTTTCTATACAATAGAATATAGTTCGCCACTTCTTTTTGTTCAAAGCATGGCACACCGTCCCAAACTTTGATTGTACGGACAAGATTGTCATACTGTGTCTCAGCTCTGGGCCTGGACCAAGTTACACATAAAAAAGAAGATTAATTTGAATTATATATATATATATATGGATAAAAAATTATACCAAATATGTTCCCAACTAAAAAGAATTAAATGAAATCGATCTACAAATTTGGAAGCTAATTTTTTAGAATAAATGAATTTGTGTATTTACCGATGGTTCAACACGGCTCATTTGTCCGCATTCATTGTACATTTTAAATTATATAATCTTTAGATAATATCTTACAACAATTATATCAGCATTTTAATCATATAAGTTCAAAATTTTCACTATTATGATTGGGCCCCGCTTTGTTTTTCAACCAAAAATAAAAATCTAGAAGTCACTATCAATTAGGCAATGATGCACCAAGTCACCCATTCATTGATCAAATGTCTTCATAAAAGTCAAGTTTACTTAGCCCAATGGGCCATTCATCGAGACTAGATTTTTATCCGACACTCTTTTTTTCTGAATCCTTTCTTCTTTTAGTTTCTCCCTTTATTTTTAGTTAATTATAAGTTAAATTATAATTGAAAGTTTAAAATTGCGGAAGAGTCTGGGTTTCAAATACCCAAATTGTATTGTATAAAACCTTTTTAAATTTTTTTTTTTTAGGCTTGGTGCCGTGTCACTATACATGTACAGAAAAGCACGTGCCCGAGCCACCTAACGTGCACAAATTGGATGACTAGTAGTTTGTTTAATTAAAATAAAATGTGGAAATTTTATAATGTAATAAAATATGATAACGACATATCGAATAAAAATATAATTGACCTATGTATGAAATATTGCACAATGTCAACAAGATCCCGACAATGCCTGGTGATGAAAAACACCTTCTTCAAACTTGTATTAATTTTGTGTACTTCAAGTCAATTATCACAGAGAACCCACGAAAGTCAATGTTGATGATGGGATACTTTTTTCCCGGCCATTTTCTCAATATAAATCAACGAAAAATCGAGTTCAATAAAAATCACGCCGTTATATTTATTGGCTGAATTGTTTTTTATTTCAGACCAATTAAAATCTAAAAAAGTTCAATTTCAGTGTATATAGTATCAACTCGACCTCATTTTCATATTTAATATTAATTATCGAATGCGATTTCAAATTCTTTAAAAAAGAATCGTATTGCCATTGTTTCCACTTACTACTTTTACTTCCATTAAAATCGTGGAAGCTTCATTGGCCATGTAAAGTTTTTGACCTCGTGTCTAAGTAGTAAATACGATTTTTTGTGATTTAAAATTTTGTTGTGAATTGATTTATGCTGTAAAATATTGACATTTCAAGCTGTAGAGATATCCCAGGGCTGTGACACCAAACCATTTTAAAGCCCAAAATTTGGTCCCCTTTTCATGGGCTTCGATTTCTGTTTCATTTGGTTCCAAATAATAAAAAAGGTCAAATGGCTTTTCAAGTAAAATAATTTGGGGGCCCAATAGACCCATCAATATCACAGCACATAATCGACATGTTTATGTGTATATATATATATATATATATATATATATATAATGTTATATGAAATAATTGATATGTTAGCTCCAAAGCTCAATATATCTGTGTAAGATTTATAAGCCTAACCTCGAAAATTTTCGAACTTTGCCATTCTATTTGGATCTGGATCTTCCTGATAAGTTAATGAATGACTATGAACTTCTGCATATAGTGTAATTTATTAGTTTCATTCGAATCAAATATTGTCTAGTGGCCAAAAATGACTTTCGATTTTTCTTGGATTAGGGAGAGACTGTTATGTGTATCCGAATTGATCGCCTCGTATTCAGACAGCTGATCAAATGTATTATCGTACTTAAATCCTCGGGAATCCGGAGCGAAATCCCTCGAATGTTGCGAAACCCATCTCAGCAGCACACTCCGTCGTCTTCTTATGGCCACCTCTTGTTATTACTTTCCAACTTTTCATCGTTCTTCTTCCGATAAAATCTTATTTTCAGACCAAATCTCTTCACAAAGCTTATGCATTTACCACCGAAACCGCCACAAACAATGCTATTCCCGATTGTTGGCTTCTTCATCCAATAAATCCAGGTATTAGGCGATTTTTCGTAATGGGTTATTTCTTTGATATAGTGGACCAGTGTTTGCTTCAAAATCTGGATAAGTTTATGTCAGTGGTCTTTATTATGCAGCGGAACATTGTGGGACGTTTGTATTTGCGAAATTTCTGTTTCATCTAGTGATTGGTTAATAGTCATGATTTATTGATTTGCTTGTGGTTGATTTAGAACTAGCAAGAAGGTGAAAAGTAATGAAGAACTTTGCAATGAGATTAAAGAATTTTTATCCACCGTTGGATATCCTGCAGATTATGTGCCCTCCATGAAGGAGCTTGCGCAGCATGGAAGGTTCGATTTTCATGGGTTTAATTTTTCTAATTTTTAGCGTTATAGTCTGTGTCACATTCACTACTGCGAAACAACGGTGGAGCTGGAGACAGTCTCCAGCTTTTGTGCTTTAAATGTGTGTATCCTGTTATTTCAAGGATTGGTTTAGGTAAGAATGGATAAGACATTTCTAAGTTTTAGATAATCAGTTATTTTATAATAGGAAAGACCTTGCACACATGGTCAGGCGAAGAGGATACAAACTTATAAGACAGATTCTTGGTTCCTCAGCTACAACAAACTTAATCGAATCTGATAAAGAGACTGACAAAACAGAAAAACTGAAGATGCTCGGGGGATCTGAAGGTGAATATGTGAAACTTTAACATTATGCTTATTTGGATTTGATATGAATATGGGATTTATAATCTTTGATTCGTAGTTGATGGAATATTTTGTGATCTGAAAAGGTCAGAATGAGAAGCTGACAGTCCAGGTCTGTGATGCATTATCGAGGGATGTTCTGGAAGGGGGAGACTTGTACAGATATCAAGGAAAAGATGGAAACGTTTTCTCCACTGACCAAAGGTCTTTGGCATCAGAGTCAAGTGTCCCGTTCATGCAAGAGGTGGCTGATTTTATTAAGAACGGGAAGTTGGCTGGAATTGATGGTTAGTTCTCGAGGACTAATTTCTGTGCATTCTTCATTATTGCTCAACTTCATAGTTTCTTGATGGCCTAATATATTTCTTTCCTAGAGTTGATCTCTAATGGCATTGCTTGCATCTTTTGGATCGTGATTAGTAGCAAATTCTTTTTGTTGAATCGAAGGGTGTTGGAAATTTACTACTGCCCATATTGCTCTGTCGTACAACTATTAAAAGATTCTGCTTAGGCTCCTGTCTGGTGTAAAATAATTGATTTGCATTTTTACGATCACCTGTAATACTTAAATAATTGAAATTTGTTTCTATGGTTTGAACGCATTATATCGAAGTTTTGACGGCTGTACCTGATTATTATTGATATGAGTATTGCGAAGTGCTGTTGACCGTTGAGCAAGTAATGCAGCAGGTTTTACCATTGGCTTTGTTACCAAGTGCTTTCTATCGCGGGATGCTAATTTGAAATTCCACTTCTTTGCAATTTTGGCTGTTTAGTCTCCCATTGTGCATTGATTAATTCTAGCAGTACACTGCTAGAAACGAAGAAATGGGGTTAAGGGATTTCCTGTCTTGTGATTGGATTAGATAATTGATTCCTTATGCTCCGGATTTTAAGGAGCGACCCTTGATGAAAGTTGAGATGGCACCTTCCATTTGCCTTCTCGAATATTGTTGTCAAATCAGGTTATTTGATTATTACGTGTCAAGAGAACAGGTCCATCTACTGATCTAACATAATGTTTTCTGCCATCATGTCGTGATATTTTGTGGGAAATGTCTATTGAAATCTTATCCAACAATTCTAATGACCATGTCTTTTTGATTATAGATGAAATATATGCCAGCGAAGGAGGGAGAAGTATTGAATCAGAAGCTGCACATGAAGTACAAAACATCTCAAGTGATCAAGGGAACAACAATCATTTGATCCATAGCTCTAGTGATGACGAAAAATCGACTGGAAATTCCGTGTACTTCATCTGCTTCAAAGAAAACATCTCAATTGTTTCTTTTCTACAATTTTCTTTCGTATTCAATTGCATCATTGCATCTGACTTACACAGGAACAGTTATGTCTCAAAAGAAGAGCAACCACCTGTGAATCACAAAAATGAACTGTATGATGAGGTCTGTGCACTTCATAATCTTGGCCATGATTTATCTGGATTGTGACATAGTACGGCTTTTCTGTTTCTTTAAAATTCAGCTTAACTTATCTGGATGGAATTTTCTCTTTTGACTGCTGCAGAAGCTGAAAGCAGAGAATCTGGCTGTGGTTAACCGCCTCAAGGTCATGCTGGTACGTCTTTGAGTGATTATCTATTCAATACATGATGATTATTTTCGAGTTTTCTCATCTGATCAATTTAGTGCATTGTTGTTGGGGTGATTTGCACTCACATCCCCGATGCTTTATGCATTTGGCACTCACTTCCTTTGAACATTTGTAATTTTACATCTCATAGGGGCGGTAAACGCAAAATACATAAAGTGTAGGGAGGTGAGTGCAAATAACTGATTGTCATTTTCTGTTCTTAGCATCAGAAGGAATTAGAACTAGATCGACTGAAGCGGCAGATTGAGAAAGAAAAGGTACAAATTTTTAAGCATGAATAACCAGTTAATGTTTTACGAGCTTAGATTATATTTAGAATGTAAAAATTTACATTTAATACAGAAGCCCAAAAAATTCCATTTCTGTGAGAAATGGACAATAAAAATACCTTTTGATTGGATATTCTCACAATGAAAATCATTTTGATTGAATATCTCAGGCTGCTCTGTCGGCTTTGCAAAACACTGCGGAAATAGAGATCAACAGAGCACAGAAACTTATTTCTGAAAAAGAGACTGAATTGTATGCTGCCGAAGAGAGCTTATCTGGACTGAAAGAGGTATGCATTCTCTATTTGCTACGTTGATAAAAAATTCAGTGATTCTGAGATATTTACCGTAGATATTTTGCCAAGGGAGTCTTTTAAAATAAAAGCAATTTTGTGTTTTAATTACATAGCGAAGGGCACAGGCGCACAGCTTCTCGGTTTAAGCTTTTGGGGCCCTTTTTAGCACTGTTTTGGAACTTTTCTATCATTATGACTTCCCAACAGAACAGTTTTTAAATCTTACTTCATTATCTGATGCATTCAAAGTCTGTGGATTTTAATTGTTGGTAACATTTGTATCAAATTCTCGAAAATTGAACTTTCCCACATCCACACCTTATGTGCACGCGATGCTGTTTTCAGATGCAATTGGCAGAAGGTCGGAACAAATAGTCATCTGGTCAGGCTGGATCTTAGTTGAGCTTTTAGTCGACTTGCAATAATACATTTTGAAAACATTTCCATATCAGTTCTAGCCTTTGCTAAACCTTATACCACGGTTTTTGAGTTTTGCTCTCTAGAATAAAGATATCATCTCTTTGTTTCAGACAGCAATTTCACTGAGGTAACGTGGCCTTTTCTCTTAGGTTGAGGTCAAATATACGGGTTATGGGGAGATTGTAGAACTGGCCGGTAGCTTCAACGGTTGGCATCACAAAATAAAAATGGATCCACAGTCATCTTCCAGTGGTGTCGGCCCTACTGAAACCAGGTATCATGTTCATTTTCGTTATATCATTGCTCAACTGTTGTTCATAGTTTTGGTTTTGTACTCAGTATACATTTCATTGAATAGGATCACATTAAATGCTACCAAAATTTTCCAGGAAATCACAACTTTGGAGAACAGTTTTGTGGCTCTATCCCGGAATTTATGAGGTTTGTTCAACAGATTACCGTGTGTTCTTAACCACCATCTAAAAAGACAGTTGAACCTCAAGGACCGAGGACACTGAATGTTCATACATCCTCCAAATTCCCATAAATTTCGTATGTTTCCGTTTTCGAACAGGAGGTGAAAGAATGTCGTGGTAATTTGGAGTGTGGTGGCTCTGATCACCTTAAACCGCTTCTTTGGAACATACCCATTTCTTGAATCAGTTGCCTCTCTAGAACCAAGAGATATGATTTTATTTGTTCGCTTACAATGTTATTCTTGGTATGCAGATAAAATTCGTCGTCGATGGTGATTGGAGGATCGATCCTTCAATGGAATCAATCACAAGGGACTCCTTGCACAACAACATACTTAAAGTAGATAGATGACCAACCATCTTTGCTTGAACAAAATCCATTGGTTGTAAATAACAGTAAGTGTTCGGTAAGGATGAAAAAGTAAGGATAGATATTTAATGCATGCGCATTTCGTGCTTGGTTCACTCGTTACTTATTCTATATATTATTATTATTGCCATACTGTCAACTGAATATCAGTTGAGGGTGTCATGGATCCACGATATCTGCTTTTTTTTTTTAAAATCCTGAAAACAAGTAATTTTGCACCACAGCGGCTGCCGATGTGAGATAGGTTGGGTGGGTTATGTTGATGCATATGAATTCATTTATGAATTCTAGATGTTAATATTATATGAGCTTGGGAGCCGCCCTAATCAAATACTTAGTTCATTGTTCATATATCAAACTTTAATCCACTATATTTTATTAATTTGTTATCAATTTTGTATCACCCTATCAAACTCTTACAAAGCTATAATCGATGGTATGTGATTTACTCTTACAAAGCTATAATCGATGGTATGTGATTTAATTATCGAACGATAATAAGCTACAATCGATAATAATTATGTAACTTCAATTTTTTTAAACTATAAAACTGCTCGAGTGAAACACTTTTTTTATCTCTTTCCTAATTCAAATGTTAATGATATGTTTGCCATTTTATTGTAAAAATAATACAACACAAATCTTTTAGGCTATATAATCATGTCTTTTTGAAAAAATAAAAAAAAAAATTAGTTCGATTGACTTCGAAATAGTTTGGTTAAACCAACAAACCAAACTTCAAAAATTATTAAACCTATAATACAAAATTTGAGGACACGACATTAGAAGTTAATGAAAAAAATATGTTTTTATATGAATAATTTTAATCGTTTTTGCTTCAAATTTCTATTTTACGGTTTTTTATTTGAAACTTTTGGCTTTATTTTATTTTTTAAAATTTCTGATTAATTTGGTCAGAGATAACTATCTTGTATCGGTTTGATTTTACGACGAGATTGTCAATTTTGTGAAAGATCAAATAATAATTTGCAGTTCCAGCCGTGAGAAAAATATTATGCCTGAGTTTTATTTGATTAAACTTTAACTTTCATAATAATTAAGGAGATCATTTTACTGATAAAAAATCAACGTTACTGAATAAAGTACCTACCAACTCAATTATGTTTCCGACTTCACAATTTCACCAACTCGCGTACACTTTTTTATCCACAGAGTACAAGTGCCGTGAACTTTGACGCTTCTGTAATTTCTCACAGCCTACCTACCCAATGAAAATTACAATAATATGATATCCGATCCTCCACCGTTGATAATGCCAGCAGGCATCTTCGCGGAAGCCCTCTATCACAAATGGGCCCTCGTAGGGTAGTTTTTGGTTTTCCAACTGAAACAATAGAGAGAGAGAGAGAGAGAGAGAGTGTTAGGATCCGCGTTCCTATATATATCACCCCCTCTTCAAGTTTTGAAAACCATTTCCTTTTTATCAAATCTCCCTCCCCTCTTATCTTATCTTCAGATCTGAAGCTTCTGTGTTGATTGAAGGTACTCATTTGCCTTTTAAAGCGTTTTTATCTTCTAGATCTGGTTAAATTGTTCTCTCTCCTGTTTAGATCCGTGGCATCTACATGTCTTATTGGTGTTTTTGCTTTGTGATTCGTCCTCATGTGTTTAGACTGAATGTTTACGGATTTGATTGTCCTTTTTATTTTACTTGATGGAAATGTATTGAGAGACGAATCGGATGGATTTAAAGATGCGACATTTCTTTTTCCCGATCCGTTGCATATTTTGTGTTGAAACATGGGAACTATCTTGTAGTGATTCTCGTTTCATGTTTTTCCGGTTTCGGAATAAATGCTAACCGATTTGACGAGCGTAGATTTGCAGTTGTCGTGGAGGTTATTGCTTTTGCATGTTCCTTCCTCGTGAGGTTCAGATCTAGTTGAGCGTATCAAATCGTAGCGAGAATTTTGCGGTGTATGATTCAGAATCTGCTTTCATTGAAACGTTTCAAATATATACTTGTTCTTCACCTCCTTTTTGATGCAACATTGCTTCGGCATAAATGATGTTAGATTTTTTTTTTGGATTCCATGAAGTGTGAAATTATATTCTGAGGCGTGTTTTGATTTGATATAACAATTCGGAATTTGGAACCGAAAGCAATAATGGTTTATATTTTTTGTGTGAATTTGATTAAAACTGTTTTCTCACATGGGACAAGTACTTGCGTTCTATGTGATTTTGTGATGGAGACTTAAGTTGTAAATCACATAAGCCCGCATATTAATTTTTAGATTTAAATGAGATTCCGGGTTCATTTTACTTTTTTTTTCTGCATCAATTCCAGATTATAAGTTTCCTGTTTACATTCTCCTAGAGATTGAATGTAGATCTACCAGATTCCACATTGTTGCTTAGTTTTCAACGTTCTGTATCAGACTACTTTGTAAGACTGCATATGAATTAACACATTCGGTGAAATACTTTTCAGGCATAATATGGACACCTTTCTGTTCACCTCTGAATCTGTAAATGAAGGTCACCCCGACAAACTCTGCGACCAAGTCTCTGATGCCATTCTTGATGCCTGCTTGGAGCAGGATCCGGAGAGCAAAGTTGCATGTGAAACGTGCACAAAGACTAATATGGTAATGGTCTTTGGTGAGATCACCACAAAGGCAAATGTGAACTATGAGAAGATAGTTCGTGATACATGTAGAGGCATTGGATTCATATCACCTGACGTCGGTCTTGATGCTGACCATTGCAAAGTTCTGGTCAACATTGAACAACAGAGCCCAGACATTGCCCAGGGAGTTCATGGTCATCTCACCAAGAAACCTGAGGAAGTTGGAGCTGGTGACCAAGGTCACATGTTTGGATATGCGACCGATGAAACACCCGAACTTATGCCACTTACTCATGTCCTTGCCACCAAGCTTGGGGCCAAGCTCACAGAAGTGAGGAAAAACAACACTTGCCCATGGCTAAGACCTGATGGTAAAACACAGGTTACCGTTGAATACAAGAATGACAATGGGGCCATGGTTCCTATTCGAGTTCATACAGTTCTCATCTCAACCCAGCATGATGAAACAGTCACAAATGATCAGATTGCGGCAGACTTGAAGAAGCATGTGATCAAGCCTGTGATCCCCGCCCAGTACCTTGATGACAAGACAATTTTCCACCTTAACCCATCTGGCCGATTCGTTATTGGTGGCCCACATGGAGATGCAGGTCTCACTGGTCGGAAAATCATCATCGACACATATGGTGGCTGGGGTGCTCATGGTGGTGGTGCTTTCTCCGGAAAGGATCCCACGAAGGTGGACAGAAGTGGGGCATATGTCGTTAGACAGGCAGCCAAGAGTGTGGTGGCTTCAGGACTTGCTCGTCGATGCATTGTGCAAGTTTCCTACGCTATTGGTGTAGCAGAACCACTGTCAGTGTTTGTTGACACCTACAAAACTGGTAAGATACCAGACAAGGATATACTCGTTCTCATCAAGGAGAACTTCGACTTTAGGCCTGGAATGATCGCCATCAACCTCGATTTGAAGAGAGGGGGCAACTTCAGGTACCAGAAAACTGCTGCTTATGGTCATTTTGGCCGTGATGATCCTGATTTCACCTGGGAAACTGTTAAAATCCTGAAGGCTAAAGCTTGAGTTTGCGGCCAAATACTTAAGAATTAGCAGTGGTGGAAACTGTTGCTAGATTGTTATGTGTTTGAAATTTTAAACATGCTTCTTAGAAGGAAGTGTATGTGACTCGTTTTAGCTATTTTTAAATTTGTATTAGTATGTTGTATTTGATATGTCTAATCAATAAATTCATTTGTATCGGGGGGATTGAATCAGCCCCATCTCACGTGATGTAATGATCCGTGAATTTGTAATACCGTCTTTGTTTTAGTTTCATCGGTTATGAAAGGTCATTAATAAATGTATGCCTTATTGTTATTAATTTTATTGTAAAATGTTTTATGTTCCCCACATGGTGGGGATTGAATATGGATAATTCTGTTTTGTACACAGTACAGCCGTTGGATATTTGAGTTTCATATATTTTTATGTGGGTCTATTGATCCCATAGCCCACTGAATTTAGATCCGGTGGATCATAGGACAGCCCATTCGATACTACCCACGTCGTGAGTTGAGGGCCCTGCAATCGAATAAGCCCAGATCCTTGAAAAACGGATATCTATTTCACCGAAGTTAGATCCCTTCAACAGATTCTGTTTCCACCGCAACTTTAGTAAAAAAGAAAAAACAATTTCTTCCCCAACTCAGTTAACTCTAAATCCAACTCTTAAGGAAATTTTACTGCATAACTTATTTATTTATAAAATTAATTGTATCTTATTGATATTCTACATTGTCAAATTTTATTTTTGTTTCATTTTATTTAATTATTTTAAAAACACATGACCAACACTCATCATCACAGCATAAATTGCCAGAAACTTGCCCCCAGGGACATAGGCGAGTTGGTAAGATTTGGGGTGATGTGGAATAACTTCTCCGACTTCACGGGTCGATTCTCGTGTGGAGCATATTCCCCACTGAAATATTGTGGGGGTATGCTCTGGAAATTAGTGTTATATGAGTCTTTTCCCCGGATCCCGATCTACTTGTGCATATCTCTCGATTTATCAATCTCTATTGGTCAAAAGACCTCTGAACTATACGACCTATAGTGGGATTAACTTTTCTAAGATAAATTGCCAGAAACTTGAATTTACACTATCTCATATCTAACAATCTAAAAAGGAAATTTACCGGTTCTATACTGCAGGTACCTGGTCACATAATAAGTCGGAGGAGACGGTGCAGACAGAATTTATTGGCTTCTATTACGTAAAATCCTTTCTATTGTATACTCAAAAAGCAAAGAAACATACGAAGTCAAAGAGTGCAGAAGAAAGGAATGTCTCGGAACATCACGTACATCACCGGCTCTGAGCTTTCCTCTCTCGTGAAGCGCCCTAATATCGCCATTGTCGATGTCAGGTATATGATATGAGGACTCCTGTGTGTTTGATTTTGCGAATATCGATGATAATTTTTTTGGAACTTTTGATGTTTTCTAGGGATGACGAAAGGAGCACCGATGGACATATTTCTGGCTCGCTTCACTTTGCTAGCGACTCATTTGTTGACAAAATGCCCAATCTAATTGAAGCTGCTAAAGGCAAAGATACGCTCGTTTTCCATTGTGCTCTCAGCCAGGTTTGATTTACTGAATTCGTTCTCGTATATCGGTATATGGGTGATTGGCGTTTGATCTTTATAGGTTTATTATAGGATCTGATAAGTTTTGTGCTATAAATTATAATGTTCCGCCGTGTTTGAGCTGAGTCTGCGTGATTGATAAGGCGCATAAACCAAAGTAGTTTGGTTGGTAGCCAGGGGCGCTCGTGGAAAAGATGGTGAATTTATGAGTCAACTATTGACTCCGCAGGTATAGAGTTGTATCTGAGATTGAGGAAATTAAGTTGAGCTCTCAATCTCATGGACGACTTGGCTGTTGACAAGATCACTTTCCCAACGGCATAACGAGTACTCTTCATTTCTTTACAGAACCTGTATCCTATCCAAGATTGGTAGTTGTTTTTAGGTAGGGTGATTTGGGGTTTCCAAATTAAACATAGTATGTGCTAGTAATGGTTCTTTTTCTGATTCCACTCCATGTTCATCTAAATCTCTATATATGTGGCCTCGTCTTGTATTCATTAAACAGTGACGGTTAGATGATCATAAGAATGAAGTCACAAGATATAGATCAGTTTCTTAGCGGATTTCACATGCTAGCCTCTGTTCCGTGTACGCATTTCATTTTTATTCTCGTTTGTTCCATGTACCATGAAATTTTGATTCTTACCAAAGCTTTAGCTTCTCATATAATTATCTTCAAGGTGGAGAAAAAATATTATGCATCACAAGGTAAACTTGTGGCATGATCTGGACATCTTGTGTCATTGAACTTATACTTCAAATGGCACGTGGAAGGTAAACTAGCCGCACTCTACCTCAGGATCTTCTCCAAACGGATTACAATTTTTTAATTTACAATCTTGCTTGACGAAACATGAAGGTACATATGTAGTAGGTTGCTTTGAGGTCGAATTAGATTGCTTGTAATCAGAGTAGGCTCCTGCTTATAGTCAGCCCATTATTCTGATTCTCTCAATTTGTTGAGAGGCCACATTTATAAGTTGCATGCCAGTGAAAAGCCACCCGAATGACATTCTGAACTAATTTTCAGGTACGCGGACCTAAATGCGCACGAAGGCTAACAGATTATCTTGCCACCATGAAAGAAGACGTGGGAATAAAAAATGTCATGGTTCTGGAACGCGGCTATAATGGTTGGGAGGCTTCTGGAAGGCCCATTTGTCGCTGCACTGAAATACCATGCAAGGGGGGGAAGGCTTAAGTCCCTGTTTTGGTCAACCGAGAATTCTTGTATTGCTATGTCGAATTATGTCTGAAAATGGCGTTGCTTACACTGTATCATTTAATATTGCAGATTTCTTATTCCGACATTTGAAGGAATGTAAACCCATTGGATTCAATGTGATTATATGCTTTTACTTCGGTATGTACGGTGGCGATGGCTGCTGCAACACTCGTAGACTACTGACTCTGCAACTGTAAACTTCTGTGGTTGATCCCATTAATCCCCTTCTTTATTCGTAAATCTGTCGAAGCTCTAAAGTGATAATATATTTATAGTCATATGTCATACATCATCATATTACAAAGAATTTAACCTTAATACTAAGTAATTTTGTCGTAAGAATTTTACTTTTCAATACCCTTCTCCAATGATATCATTCTCTTTGAAAGAAAACAAAATACAAACGGAAATTAAAATCCATCGATATGGAAGTGTATTTTCCATTTCCTTTTTCTTTTCAATCATAACATAAAGTTCATAAATTGGTCTTCTGTTTCAGAGTTTCAGGATCAATTGGCTCCTCGGGTATTGAATATTGAGCCCATGTTTTACAAAAGCATAACAAGGAATTCGAACCTGAACTCAGAAAATCTGGCTGTCGCTGATACTCAATTCCATATTTCTATCTTCTTTTATAAAGTGGACATGACTCAAAACCGGGTGTAAATTTTTTCTTTAAAAAGGCCAGAAATCTTGGTTTATTCGTTCGTTTTATTTACGAATGCATCAACAAGCTGCTGCTCAGATGTAAAAAAAAAAAAAAATGAAATCTATCTCGTTTCTGGAAATACATTTTCTGAAGCTAGATTGAATTGTACAAGTTTTTGTTATTAAATAATAATTTCGTTGCTAACTGTGGTTCTTTTCTTGGAAATTCATTCAGTTTCGCAAGTTTGACGTTATCATTCGGGCCTGTTCCTTTCCACAAGAAACCTGAAGAAAGGTACGACGTTTTTTTTTTTTTTAAAGGAAACACCGTCGTGTGAGGGCGGGGGGTTAGGCAGACCCCTAGGCCCTACCTGTATATAAAACTACTGAAATCAAATGAGTGCAATGCAATCCGGGGGAGGGGGACTAGGCCAAGACCCCCCCAAGTAAATACAAAACTGGCGAATAACGTAAAGGACAAATACAGGTAAAGACTGAAGATCAAATGAGAAGCAAACAAGAAATGACTAAACGAAACAAAGAGCAGCAGCGACGCCAGAGAACCATCATAGAGGAAGGCCGCAACCAAACCGGTGAGGCTGTCTGGGCTCAGCCCGCACCCCACAAACATCAAATGCTCTATGGACATTGCAGCAGATAGGTCAAGTAAAACGCGTCCTGAGGTAAGGAAGCCCGGAAGAGTCGGAACGAGCCAGAGCAGTCATATGTCTCGTAGGCAGATCATCACTGAAATCCAGCATGAAAGTCCTGTGATCCTGAGCATACTGAGCAAGAGCGTCCGCAACAGAGTTACCTTCCCGATAGATGTGGGAGAAATGCACCTGACGACCCCTCACAAGAGAACGGATTCGAGTAACAATGTGGTCCACATCCCACCGACATCGCCTAGAACGCAAGATCTGAATGGATATCTGGGAGTCGGTCTCAATTCAGAGAGGGAAAAGACTAAGGTCAGAACAGGAAAGAATGCCTCTCCAAATCGCCCAAAGCTCCGCCCGAACATTAGAATCGGTGCCGATGAACTCACTGAAATAAAGGCGGATATGCCCAGAAGAATCACGAGCCACAACCCCGACGGAGGAGTCTCCCGGGTTTCCCCTGGAGCTCCCATCAACATTAAGCTTAAAACAACCATGGGGGGGGGGGCAAAGCCATCGGACGATAGTCGTCTTTAGCATGCGGGGAGGAACAAACAGGGAGCCCCAGACGCCCCGCAACACAAGAGGCACCAGCCCAGTGGCGAGGTTTGATGATAGACACGGAATGAGCCATATGAAGGTAGGAAATGATCTGTCGCTTGACCGTCTCGCTGGAGAGACGAATAAGACGGTGCTTGGCATCGTTCCGAGCAGTCCAGATGAACCAAAGAATGATGCAAGGAAGGAACTCACGAATATGTCCCTGAGGGGACCAAGTAGACCTACGCTTCCAAGCATCGAGGAACAGGTGAAGGTCGGAGGTGATAGATATCTGTATCCGAATGATAGCACCAAAGAAATGCCAGACAGAGCGAGCCACCGGTCCGGACAGGAAGAGATGAACGAACGTCTCCATCTGATCGCAACACTAACACCGAGACGCGGGGAGGATACCACGAGACTGGAGAATCTCGTCGATAGGGAGCCAACGATGTCGGAGTCTCCAGAGAAAGAAGGACATAGTGGGTCTCAGCCAACGACCCCAGCAAGGAGTGTAGATATCCGAAACAGGGCCACGAGAGCGGGTGAGCTCCCAAGCCGAACTCAAGGAGAAGGTCCCGTCAGATCCGTGAAGCCAAATCGCCCGATCAGGTTCCCCCCGACGATAGGGGTCATCATGATGTCGATAGCGGTAGAGGGGGTAAGGACGGAACAGAGGAGATCAAAATCCCAGGCATCATCCCTAAGAAAATGAGAGACGAAAACAGACCTAGAGCCACGGATGGTGTGCAGACTCGAAAGGGGCGAGTCGCCACACCAAATATCATCCCAGAAAGAGATATCATCAGATCCAATCCGCCAGCGAATGCCAGCCTCCGCGAGGGATCGGATCCGGGTGAGACGGCGCCAAATGGGAGAGATGTGGCCGCCGGTGCACCGGCAGGATGAGACCGACGACAGTACTTCCGGAGGAGGAAACTGGCCCATAGGGAGGAGCCCTGACGGAGTCTGAACCGAAGTTTACAGAAGAAGCTGGTCACGATATCCTTGAGTCTCCGAAACCCAAGTCCACCTTCCCTCACAGGAAGGCAGGCTCGTGACCAGCTGGCCCAATGCCACTTCTTATCGTTGGGACGAGAACCCCACAAGAAGCTGTTGAAAATACGCTCAATGGTGTTCATGACACCGATGGGAGGCTGAATGACCTGAAACAGATAAATAGGAATCGAGAGAAGGACGCTACGGATCAAGGTCATAAGGCTACCCGAAGAGAGGGTCTTGGTTTCCCACC
Organism: Dorcoceras hygrometricum; assembly: GCA_001598015.1. Lineage (NCBI taxonomy): Eukaryota > Viridiplantae > Streptophyta > Magnoliopsida > Lamiales > Gesneriaceae > Dorcoceras > Dorcoceras hygrometricum. The sequence goes on along the minus strand of KV010132.1, from coordinate 514,097 downwards.
CTTCCAGCCTCTTCCGTATAGTCTGAACCAAAGGGTCAAAGAGGGAGCACTTCCGATTACCACGGTATAAAGGGGCACCAAGGTAACGGATCGGGAGCTGCTCCTCACGAAAGCCAGTGATACGAAGGAGAGAGGAGCGACGAGCAGGAGAGATACCGGATGGGAGAATGATGGAGCTCTTATGGACATTCACAGACTGCCCGGAACAGGACTCGTAGTGATGAAGGAACTCAATGATGCGCTTAATACCTCTAATGTTCCCATTGGCAAAAATAACGATGTCATCAGCATACGTCAAATGGGAGATCATGACGTCACAACCAGAGCTGTAGCGGAGACTGGGACGGCTCAGAAAAAGGCTCTTATGATTATCTTAGAACAGTTAAAAAAATTTGGGATTGGTTTAAACTTGATTAATAAGATGAAAACATGGGAGATTTTATTTTTCCTTAAAAGTTCATTTTTCATAGCAACAAAGTTGAGCTATTGAGTTCTGGATGGAGCATATTCTACTCCAAACTTGTTGAAATTCAGAAAAATATCCCATATGGTGTCGTTATCAGCTGAATTAAACTTGTTTACACAAAATTTCGGAGCGGGTACGTGGACGGCTCTCCAATAATCTCGTGCTTTGACTTTGATCCACTTGAAATTTCTGACCACTACTATTTTTCATAGCTCATTTATAACATGGTCTGATTAGTTGTGAAAATTATTATCCGAAAAGGACAACATTACCGAAGTGGGACTGCCGCTGATTATACTTTTTAGCCTACGAAATTTCCCGGCAATTTAACCTTTTTCAGTGTTCTAGATTCATGTTAATTAATTCACTCGCCAACTCCATGAATTTTGTTTAAATTTTTTATTCGAACGAACGTAGATCCCACCATCTCATGGATTTAAAAAAAAAAACCTTTTGCACGTTCTATTATTAATTAATTGGATTAATACTTGAGAGAAATTATTTATGTGGTTTAGAAAAAAAAATTCAAGATCACAAGGTTTCCCGTCTCTCTCTTCTCAGCTCCATCTAGGAGAGAGCAAAACATCGGTTAAACCGAATTAACCGATCAAACCGAACCGAATTATTAAATCCTTTCGATTATTTCGGTTAATCGATTTTATTTTTAAAAAATCGGTTATTTCGATTCAGTTACGGTTTTTCAATTCCGGAATTCGGTTAACCGAAATAACCGATATTTATATATTTAACCATTTTTTATATTTTATATTATTTATATATTTATTCCACAATCTTCAAAAGATTTTCAACAAAATCGGTTATTTCGGTTACCGATCGAAATAAACGATTTTTTTCGGTTTCGGTTGTTATCGGTTATTGAAAAAAATTCGGTCGGTTCGGTTAGCTAAAAAAATTCGGTTCGGTTCGATTAAAAAAAATTCGATTCGATCGATAATCAAACCTATCGAATACTCACTCCTGACTCCTATCGCCGAGATCAAGAAATTTCGATAATCACAGAAATAAACATAAACATCCGTTGCCAACATAAGCATTACCGAACCATTGCGTCATGGGATTGGCGTCACAAGTCGCAACAACATTAAAAAATGTCCTAAATGACCAGGATCCAACGGCTATGAGAAAACAGGAATCTGACGGTGGACTTTTGTTAATGGGAAAACTTCATTCTCCTTGAAGAATCTATTAGCCTCAATGTCCCATTCTCACATAATAATAAATATAATAATCGACTTTGACCCAGCAACTTGTTTCATGTAATATTCACGTTTTTATGTGAATTATAAATGGTACCAATTATTCAAGTACAGTTGTCACACTTTCTTACGACAAGATTTTTATCAAACATTGATCCTCTCAAATTTTAAAATATCTTATCATACATGTCTATAATCAATTTATCTTTTGAATTGTTTTTATTTATATTATAAAACATGATAATATGAAATATTATATATATGTCTTTTACAAATAAGTTAAAACTCAGGTTAAAGCAGGATTTTAATTGTAAAGTCACGTCAGGTTGCACACTACATTAAACTCAGTTCGCCCAATGGAAATTGAATATCCCACCATATTTTTATATTCTAAACTTTATCCCAACTTGAGGTCTAAAAAAAAAAACAAAAATTGAGGCAGTACCATTTTGTGGTGACACAACTAGACAACTTTACCCGGTTCTTATCTATAAATTTTTGAGCTGCGAAAATTTATTATCTATGATTGCATCAATTTTAATTTGAGAAGTATTTTATTGTTTAATTTAAATATTACCAAATGACTTTTAATTTTAACATTTAAGCACGAGAGGCGAGAAAGCTTATCTATACAAACACAATTTGTTGAGAGGAAATTATATTTTTATGATATTCTCTAAGAACATAATTTAGGCTTATATTTCTATTTTTTCAAATACATGTTTGGTAAAAAAAACATATATTATAATATAACATCCCATACCTAAAATTTGAAAATATTTATAATTTTGTTTTTAAACCTGTCGACAACCAACCAGCAGTCCACTCGTTTCCGAATCTGACGACTCTGGACAGCTTTACCCTCCTCTCGCATGGCAGAAAAAATATGTGAAGTGTCAAATAGGAAACTTCGAGCGAAGCCTACATTCATTGCACCAATCTTTTTTAAAACTTTTTTCTCCTTTCTCTGAGGAAACTTTTCACCTGACCAAGAAAATATCGAGTCACTCACTGGCTTCACTTTTGCAGTTTCCACCTTCACTTGGTCTTCTTTCAGTATTTGCTGCCTACGGTCGGTGAAAACTACTTGTCACCCATCTTCGATGTAAAAGAGGCCACGGAGGTTTCCATTCCCAAATAAAATACTACACTCTCTGTGTTTTTTTGTTAAAAACGCAATTTTGGGTCTCTTATTAGGTAAAGATTCAATCTTTTTGGTTGAAATCTGAAGGGACAGAGGCGGTAGAGATGGGGATTTTGTACGACGATGCGGTGTTAATTAGAGTGTCCGACGAAGAGGATGAGCCCAGTGTAATTACTGTGAACTGTAGGGACAAAACTGGTTTAGGGTGTGATCTCTGCCGCATAATTCTCTTCTTTGGGCTAACAGTTGTAAGAACTGGTAATTTTTTTACCTAAAACAACAGCTTAGTTTGTCTCCGTGTCAGAAGCAAAAACAAATTTGTCAATTTCTGTTACATTTGAGAAAATGAACATAGAGGCACATTGTAATTCGAAAGTATGTGGATTACCTGTTATCATGTCTTGTTTTAATAAAATTTAGTTTATGCGCGCTGTATGTATCCTGGGATTTAACTCTGTTTTATTGATTTATTTGATGTTGCCTGCTGGATTGGTGTAAAAGTTCTTTGAAAGAACGTCTTGGCTCCTGTATTTTTGTCTCTAAATTTATTGAGTAGTAAGTTTTTGTTGTTAAATTGCCAGAATTCGCAACTGTCGGTGCAAACTTAATCGTAGCCAAATTTTAAACATAAACCCTTCAGTTTGAATTTGCTCACTTTTTAAAGTTTTTTTCCCAAGTTTTATTATGTAAGATATTGGTTGATGATTGAAATTCGATGTGGTTTTACAGTTTTAAAAGGATGTATCCTTAGAATTGCAGCTGTTAAACTAAGAATTCTTCACATGTGATGGATGGCAACTTTTTCCTAATTATTTTGTAAATCTTCTTTCATGACTGTCCATTTGACCATGTTGAAGACATGTCTACGGATGGAAAATGGTGTTACATAGTGTTCTGGGTAGTCGGCAAACGGAGTACGAGATGGAGTTTATTGAAGAAGAGATTGATCGAGGCATGCCCATCCTGTTCTTTAGCATCTGTGATATTATCCGAAGAGGCTGAAACAAAACCCTCCGATGTTTTCCTCCTGAAGTTCTGTTGTCATGACCGAATTGGTCTTTTGCACGGTAAATGCTGTAATTTTGCAGCGGTGAGATTCTGTGAACTCAAATTGGATAATTATGATGGTCTGTATCTGTATTTTGCATTTGGTATTCCCCTAGTTCTGTCATCTTGTTGGTGCTAAAGTACCTTGATCAAGAAGGATGTCTCGGTTCGATCCACTAGTTGAAATATGGAGAAATTTTTGACAGATGTGACAGAGGTTCTTTGTGAGCTCGAGCTTATAATAAAGAGAGTGAAGGTTTCATTGACTCCAGATGGGAAAGTGATGGATCTCTTCTTCATAACTGACACAAGGTTGTCTATTTATTTAACACTATTCTTGAAACTAGCATTGAGGTTACTTCATTTCAATGCCGAAGGTCTTTTGCAACACTATCTTTTTTTATGGGATATCCATGAGCATGGAAGGAACATATTGCTTCCATCTGCTTTTTTAGATACCTGAATTTTGTTGGAGTTCGATTTTGTCTTGTCTTACAGTGCCGCTTGGTGATTTACTAGGGAACTTTTGCATACAAAGAAGAGGAAGGACGACACCTCCAGTCATTTAAGAGCTGTTCTTGGGGATTCGATGATAAGTTGCGATATCGAAATGGTGGGTCCTGAAATTATGAATTCGTCACAGGGACCCTCGTTTCTTTCCGATGCAGTCGTCGAAGAGATGCTCTATGTAGAGACGCCCGACGAGCACCAAAATAGCACTGTAGCATTCAAGAGTCCGTCCATCAACGTAGACAACTCGTTGAGTCCGAGTCACACTCTTGTCCAAATTGTTTGCCAGGATCACAAAGGTTTATTGTTTGACGTAATGCGAACCTTTAAGGATTACAACATCCAGGTATGTGATTTAATAGTTCGAAATTGTAACATCACATGAAGACATATCATCTTAAGTCATGTTTACATGACTTCTTTTGACAACGTTTTTTTTTTCAATGTCATTGTAAGCTTAATGTTTGTGTGATCGCAGATTTCTTATGGTCGGTTCACAAAGAAAGAGAAAACAGAATGTGAGCTGGACTTATTTATCATGCAAGCAGATGGTAAGAAGATAATTGACCCCATTAAACAAAAGTCTTTATGCTCTCGCCTTCGAGTGGAGCTAAGCCGACCTCTTAGAGTAGCATTGTTCAATCGTGGCCCAGACACAGAACTGTTAGTCGCAAATCCTGTAGAGTTATCAGGCAAAGGCCGCCCTCTCGTTTTCTATGACATAACCCTTGCTCTCAAGATACTTGATAAAGGGATCTTTTTGGTACTTCTCAATGAACCTTCTTGATCAACTCTCTGTATTTTTTTGTACAACCTTTTTCTCTTTTCACCTTTTCACATGATATATATTTTCCTTGAAGGCTGACATAGGGAGGTACGTAATAGGGGATCGAGAATGGGAAATCTACAGAGTTATACTCGATGAAGGAGACAATGTCTCGGTATCGAAAACAATGATAGAAGAGACAGTTTGGAGGATGCTTATGAGTTGGGAGCTATAATTTTCCCATGATACAACGGGCTCCTAGACCACGGTAAACCTCACTCTTAGTAGGCTACACATGGAAATGTAAAATATGTCACCCATGTATATATGTGTATATATATATCTTCTGTAAAGAACTAGCTTGCAATCCTTGATTAGCGTAACTGCAAAGCCTACGTTCTAGTTTGAGACGACATATCGACGAGAGAATGTAAGAATCTGTTTAACGACGTGTTTTTTCCATTTTCTGAGTGCGGGATGTGTAGTATACAAGTCTTGCTACTCTTATGTATGATATGTAATCCGATATGCAGCTTCTTGATGCTTGTATTTATGTGTATTTTGTTGTAAATATATCTGCAAAGTATAAAGCCCCACATTCTACAGGGACTGGATATTGTTATTGTAGGATTTTCTTGAAATTGTTCCAACTCCAACTTGACCACCCATCTAGAAATGCTGGTGTGACAATAAACAATAGGGTTATGGAGACGTTGGCTGACGTAAACATGCTTTGAAGTAGAGATTCGGCTTCCGATTCCGTTCCTGTTGGCATATATTAAAATACTACAATGCTTGTATAGTATATCTATAATTTTATTATTAAAAATTATTTAAAAGAAAAATATTTAAACCTTGTGTGTTGTTGGTTTCTTTACTTCTTTTCTATTACCTACCACACATAATTTTACAATCAAAGCAATACATTTTTTCGATAGGGTTCATCCCTTGTTTGGTTTGTTGTGTTTATAATTATTATTTAATTTATATAAGGATTCATCCCTTGTTTGGTTTGCTGTGTCATAATTCTTATTTAATTTATATACTTCTTATTTAATTTATATCAATCAAATCATTAATAATTTATCATATGTCAACTAAATAAAAATTATAATATCATCTCATCAAAATTATTATTTTTATTAAATTAATTGATTAAAAGAATAAATATATCATTTTCATATTTATCTAGAATTTAATGAATAATCAAACATACTATAATTTATTAAATACTTATGCTCAAATTTTATCGCTTATATAAATTATATCTAATCCTATTTGTGAACAACCCTAACCCTATGCTAAATACTTATTATCTACGGTGCAATCATTATCACACTTTTAACGTTTTATTGTGCTTTAAATTAACTCGTAGTTCTGTCATAGATATTTCCATTTATTTATTTATTTATAGAACAAAAAATCAAAAATGTTGTCCTCAAATACTAAAGTTTTCTCCTCGTTAGTTTGTATTGTTGGCAATTGGAATATCCACGCTCAGCGGGCGGCCCATCTTCTTGCTTTCAGTGCTGGCATTCATTTTGATTTTAGATTAGATTTCTGTCAATTTTATATTTTAATTAAACGAAATACTAAAGTTTTCTCCTTGTTAGTTTGTATTGTTGGCAATTTTATATTACACGACCTATAATCACCCTCCAACACCTTTTAGATTTTACTTAACGTAAGTAGAATATTCACATAATTTGAATATGTAAAACACCTAAGTATGATTATTTTAAATGAAACTCATAATAATATATTTTAGTGACTATAAATTAGAGATTGTTCTATGCGAAAGCAGATGACCAATATTAAATTCTAAATGAATTGAATTTTAAACCAATTTTCGTGTCGTTGGTTCTGAGATTTGAGAGCTAGCTAATAGTTGGAAATTATGATTAAAAAAAAAAGTGTAGGACTTCATAAAATAATATATTTCAGATTCAAATAAAAGATAAACCAGTTTCCTTGCTATTCGTGACCACTAGTTAATTATTTTTGGCAGTATTTATACAGGATGCTGCCGACCTCAGGTATTGATGCTGCCGACCTCAGGATTATTGTCCCCGTTCCCACGTGGGATGTCAAGAAACCATTTGTTCACATTTTTAAATAACGGGTCCATTTTATTGGAATGATTGTTTAAATAGTTAAACTTATTAAAAATATCTTATAACCGTTTAGAATTTATAAATATATTAGAAATTCATAACGTTTAGGTATAATGTATAAAATAAATTTTATGGATATGCTTATTTTGTAAATATTTAAAATATTAATGTATTTTTGGTATTATAAAATCTTTTCATTATCATATTTATCAAGATATATAAATATTAAATTAGAAAATTGATATTATTTGGATAAAAGTTTTGAAAATATATATTAATGTTACTTTAATTTTTCAACATATACTTAATAAAATAAAAAACTATGGTAAATATTTATCAAAATAATTAAGAGGTAAGAGGATAAATTTCAACATATATGTAATTTGGCGGACCACCGCGGGCACAAGCCTAGCCGATTAACCCATATCATTTGATGATTGAGATCTTATTTGTTCATTGGGAGGTCCGTGGAGGTAGGGCCGTAAACGAATCGAATCGAGCCGAATTTTTTGAAAAATTTAGTATTCGAGTTCGAGTTCAAGTTTGCCTATTCGAAGCTCGATTCGAAATTCGATTTTTTGTCATTTGCAACTAGAATTCGATTCGATAGAGAGCTCGAGTTCGAGTTCAATTCGAAAAATTCGAGCTCGACTTCGTATAGAAATTAAATATATTTATTTATTATATATTATATACAATTTTAACAGTAATAATAATAATAATTTTTATAAATATTTAAATAAAGGTTCGCGAGCCGCTCGCGAACCTTTCGAACAAAATAATTCCGGCTCGGGTTCGATTCGTAAAATAGTTCGGCTCGGTTCGAGTTCGGCTAGAGTTCGAAAATTCGAATTCGAATCGAATATCTACTCGAATCGGTTCGAAAAGTTCGCGAACATGTTCGATTCGTTTAAAGCCCTACGTGAAAGTCAACAATGGTGGATTGACCATATTGAATCATAGAGTCCAAGTACAGGTCCACACTCAACATTGTCGCCATTTTCCCTCAACTAACAATCGCCAAATCTACGGGACTCATATCACAAGCTTTTAATTTCATATGGTCCAAATTTCTCATTTTTATGGCCACCACAAGATGCGTGTTTACTTGCACTAAAATTCCTAAGTCGTAGGAAAGAAAATGACCAATTTGAGCGTGTGATGTATTTGTATATAATATACTCTTTTAAGTACGATGATTATCTTTAGTAAATCAGAATGAGTTCAAATGATTTTTAAGAAAAGGTTAACATGCTTATATATATATTTTATCATTTTTGTGGATGTTATAAGACATTTTAAACTGACTGATTCGAAGCTGGGAGTGGAGAGTTTAACATTACCTGAGAGTCTAGAAGAGAAATCAGCATGGCACTAGGCGGCGCTGAAACGCGGCGCTTCGTCCTCCAAGCGCTCATGGGGCGGTGGTTCATGGTCTTCGCTTCCCTGCTAATCATGTCCATGTCCGGCGCCACCTACATGTTCGGCATCTACTCCGGCGCTATCAAGACCTCACTGGGATACGATCAAACAACCTTGAACCTCCTCGGCTTCTTCAAAGACCTGGGAGCGAACATCGGGCTCATGTCCGGAGTTATCAATGAGGTCACGCCGCCGTGGGTTGTGCTGGCCATCGGCGTGGCGATGAACTTCTCCGGTTACTTCATGATATGGCTCGCAGTCACCGGAAGAACTCCGAAGCCCTCAGTGTGGCAGATGTGCCTGTACATCTGCGTCGGCGCAAATTCTCAGACATTTTCCAACACGGGGGCGTTAGTGACCTGCGTCAAGAATTTCCCGGAGAGTAGAGGGATTGTCATTGGTTTACTCAAGGGATTCACCGGACTTAGCGGCGCCATTATCACGCAGCTTTACCACGCGTTCTACGGGAATAACACCAAGGATCTGATCTTCCTCATCGGCTGGCTTCCGGCGGCAGTGAACTGCTTTTTCCTACGAACTGTGCGGCTCATGAAACTAGTTCGACAAGAAAATGAGCAGAAAATCTTTTACCATCTTCTCTATATATCTCTGAGTTTAGCCGGTGTCCTCATGCTTCTGATTATTTTACAGAATTCTATTGCTTTCAGTAGGCCGGCATTTGCAGGTGGCGCAAGTGTAGTTTTGTTTTTCCTATTTGCTCCGATAGCTGTAGTAATTAGAGAAGAATTCCAGTTTCGGAAAACCCAGAAATTAGAACCCAAAAATGAGCAGTCCCAGTTAAAAATAATCTCCGAAAATCCACCATTATCGGCCGAAGCATCACATCCTTCTCCTAAACCACAGCCACACGCGTCCAGTACTCAGGCCCTCCCCTGGTGGCGGGACGTGTTCAACCCACCGGAAAGAGGCGAAGATTACAACATACTGCAAGCCCTCTTCAGCATCGACATGATCATACTATTCATAGCCGTCACATTCGGATCGGGGGAACCCTGACCGCCATCGACAACTTAGGCCAGATGGGAAAGGCATTGGGCTATCCGGACAAAAGCGTCACCACATTTGTTTCACTCGTCAGCATATGGAACTACCTAGGACGAGTGGCATCGGGATTCAGTTCCGAAATACTCCTTGCAAAATACAAATTCCCCAGACCACTCATGCTCACATTCGTCCTCCTCCTATCCTGCGTCGGCCATCTCTTGATCGCGTTCGGGGTTCCTCATTCGCTCTATCTCGCCTCAGTAATAATCGGATTCTGCTTCGGAGCACAATGGCCGCTGATATTCGCCATCATATCTGAACTATTTGGCCTCAAGTATTACTCCACATTGTATACTTTAGGCGGGGGAGCAAGCCCACTCGGGGCTTATATACTGAACGTAAAAATAACCGGTCATTTGTATGATAAAGAGGCTCTCAGGCAATTGGCTGCTAAAGGACTGGAGAGGAAAAAAGGCGAAGACTTGTCGTGCACCGGCGTCGAATGCTATAAGCTCGCCTTCCTGATAATCACGGCGGCCACTTTGGTCGGATGCTTCGTTTCCTTAATTTTGGTCCTTAGAACCAGGAAATTTTATAAAGGGGATATATATAAGAAGTTCAGAGAGCAAGCTAACGAGGCCGCTGAATAGAAATTAAAATGATTGTTCAATATCTCATCATATTTTCGAGATGAATATTTGAAGTGGGGATGCTTCTCTTCGTATATTATACACAGTTTCAGAGAATGAAAAGGTTAAATACCTTTTAATTTGTTTTATCTCAACAAATTTTTCAAGTGATATAGATTATATTGAGGTTAAAAAGTATTTAATAACTTTGACGACTTGAAGTTTTATAGCGAAACTTAAGTCAAACAATAGATAAAACACAAATGTGTAATCAATTAAATGTGATCAGTCAAGCAACGATGCCTTCATGTATTGATCTTTGATCTAAACCGATTTCTTCTCTTCCCGGCTTAGAAACACGGTCCAAAAGGTTTCCGGAAGGATTGCACCCCAAGCACAAACCGAGCTGGTGCAGATTTTAAATAAAATGCTTTTGGATGGAAGATTAGTTTTTACAAAAATAGCAGCAAACTTACAAATTAAAGTAGTAGTAGGGGGGCTTTTAGCAATTTGCAAGGATTCGGTATGGTTACCCATGTCTAATCTTGTACATTTCACCTACTAGTCATACTCCAATATATGATTGTTTACGTGAATTCTAGAGCTCATTTGTTTGCAAGAAAGTCTTCAGTTCTCTAAAATTTTTAGAAGCTTCGCAACATGTGCTTGAGGTGAATTCCAGCCGAGACCATATGTTCGTAGCGATTCTCAGCTCAGGCAAGTAAAGTTGATTCTTTCTGCATCTAGAAAACATATATTGCCTCGTTGTTTTCTGTTATATGCTTGCCTGTTCATGTTTCAGTTCATTTCAGTCAGTTCATGTTTATGTTTAAGCTATGGGTTCACGGCTTTGATGCTTTATGTTTGAGAAAACTCACCACTTTATCTTTTTAGCAAGAACTAGTTGTATTTTCAAAAATGCTGAATTGTACAGGTTCAAGATAAGATAAGCCAAGAGAAGTTTTTTGCAAGGATTCGGTATGGTGACCCATGTCTAATCTTGTACCTTTCACCTACTACTAATCATACTCCAATATATGATTGTTTACGTGAGTTCTAGAGCTCGTTTGTTTGCAAGAAAGTCTTCAGTTCTCTAAAATTCTTAGAAGCTTCGCAGCATGTGCTTGAGGTGAATTCCAGCCGAGACCATCTGTTCGTAGCGGTTCTTAGCTCAGGCAAGTAAAGTTGATTCTTGTTGCATCTAGAAAACATATGTTGCTTCGTTGTTTTCTGTTGTATGCTTGCCTGATTCATGTTTCAGTTCAGTTCAGTCAGTTCATGTTTATGTTTAAGCTATGCGTTCACGGCTTTGATGTTTATGTGTGAGAAAACTCACCAGTTTATCTTTTAGCAAAAAACATATGTTGCTTCGTTGTTTTCTGTTGTATGCTTGCCTGATTCATGTTTCAGTTCAGTTCAGTCAGTTCATGTTTATGTTTAAGCTATGCGTTCACGGCTTTGATGTTTATGTGTGAGAAAACTCACCAGTTTATCTTTTAGCAAGAACTAGTTGTATTTTCAAAATGCTGAATTGTACAGGTTCAAGATAAGATAAGCCAAGAGAAGTTTCTTGTTTCCGGTGTGCTGTAAAAGTTCTAGACATTGACTTCGAATGGATAGGCGGTGCTGGTTTGATCGAGACTATGTTCCGATTGGATAAGCTGAGCTAGTCTGTTTAAGGACTGTCGGAACTGGTACAGTACCCAGCAGCAAAGCTGGTTTTCACCAAGCTGGTGCAGTACCTTCATGCTCTCTAAGCTGATCTGGTATACTTTCCTGGCGTGATTTGTGTTGTTCGCGTCTAAGCTGATTTGGCTTCTCAAAGTTGAGTGACCTTCAAAAGCTTAATTTTTGTTCCAAATTTTAGATCTTTTTTCATATCCGTATTGTGAAAACCAAAAAAAAAAAAATCGGGTCCGTCAAACAGATCTCTCGCCTGGTCAAACAGATTCCTCCCGGTCAAACAGATTTGGTAAGGACAACTCAACTTTTGCCCACGATTCCAGCAGTTTATTCAGGCGTACAGATCAGATTTCACCATTGTAACTGTCAATTTCGGAGGATTTATGGCTAATTAACCCACCCAAGTCAATGCCTACATCAATACTTTTGTAACAGCCATTTTAATGACCATTAAACCTGGGATTTAAATTCTGAAAACAGACTTTTTTGCCTCCTCCCACTACACTTATAAATACCCCTGAGATAGTAGATGATAACCCCACACTTATCCCAAAATTTCTCAGAAAAATACAGTGAACTACACGCTAAAATCCTGCAGAAACTCAGATTTCGTAGTGGAAAAACCTGCACGCCTCTATCAGATTTCGTATCAGATTTCATCCAAAATTCAAGCTCCAGTAAGTGGGCTTTTGCTAAGTAAATATATTCGATTGATATATTATGTATTATTCTTGTTAAAAATTCAGTTTTGAACCTACTGTTCGAGCACTGTTTCAATTCAGATTTCTGTTTCGTTCAAGCTCTGTTTTGCACTGATTTTACTGTCGTAATATGGGTCTACGAAATATTCCGTACTCTGAGTTACGTGATGTAACTACATGGCCTCGACCCCTTAGAGGAGTAAAAATTAGGGACTGATCAGTAAACCATCGACACGAAGTAATTATCAGTGCTATCTGCTATGCTATCTGTTATGTTATGCTCTGCTCTGTAAATGCTCAGTTCCGAATGCTGTTATATATGTGTATGTATCTGTTGTTTGCTCGAATGATATCTCCTACCTGCTGAGTGTTTTCCCAAACACTCACCACTTACTTCTTCACCCAGATAAGAATGAAGAGCAGGTAGAAGAAGAGGAACAAAAGCTGTTCTGGGGCTGGTGACGATCAGTTTTCTGTTAATCTAATTTATATATTTTTCGCTTCCGCAATTTCTCCGATTTTCAGATGTAAAAACAAACATATTTTTGGTTATGTAATAGACTGGTTTGAGCTATGCTATGAGGCTTAATGTTTTACAATTTTATAATTGTTTAATATTGCCGATGTCATGAGTCTCGATCACGGGGCGTGACACGTATGCTATTTTCTTCAGCCAGAGCTGTTTTCACACCCGTAAGCTATTTTACTCAGCCAGAGCTGTTTTCACGCCCGTAAGCTGTTTTCACGTCCGTAAGCTGTTTTCACGTCCGCAAGCTGTTTTCACGTCCGTAAGCTATTTTCACACCCGTAAGCTATTTTCCTCAGTCAGGACTGTTTTCACGCACGTAAGCTGTTCTGTTCTCCGTGCTACTTTACGTTCGTAATCTGTTTTCCTCTCCGACCTATTTTACATTCGTGAGCTGTTGTCTCACCCGAGCTGGTTTCCGTTACCACCAGCTCGCAGCCCAGCTATACACTCAGAGTTTTAAAGATAAAACGAGTTTTATAGCAGTGAATCTACCGGTTTCAGTGACCGGTCTTCGATCAAGAGCAATGTATAGTAATTATTTCATTCAGATAAAGGAAGTGACTTTCAGTTTAAGGACTTATGGCATAGAGAACTCGGTCAACCAGGAAGGGAACAAAGGCCTGCATTTCCACGATGTCGTTGTTGTTTTTTATCTTCTTGTAACTGTATTAAGATCCATTACAACAATGAATAATTCATATAGAATTTGAATGTTGTAATTTCCAATTGTATTTGAACGGTATTAAGCTGATCTCGCTGCCCCTTGATCGTAGCATTTTGTTTTTAGTATTTGATCTTATTGAGAGGAAATACAACTTCCAATTTATTATTTTAGTATTTGCTTTTCCACAGTTCATCTTTTACTTCAATTCGTTGATTCTGTCGGAGTTGAGCGTCGTATAATTTCGATTCAAAAGACGCTATTACTAGTAAACATGAAATGCCGTGTAATAAAAATGGTACTTTAAATTAGGTTTATGAGTGACCCATCCAAGTCCTTTCATTTTCAAGCTACTGCAACATCTGATAAGTGGTAGGCTCACAGCTCACTGCTAGCAGGACCACCTTTGCAACTTGCTAAATAAATTCTACCTCGAGCATAAAACTTTTTTTGGGTCAGGTGCACTTAGAGTAATCAAACTAACAAAATATTACTCTTCAAACGATTGTCTATTTATATAAAGAATTCACAGATTGCTCCAATTTGATGTCGAAACTATGATATTACCAAGATTACATGGGGCCAGAGCATTGAAATTTTTGAATCAATCTAATTTTTGTGCTATTTATCGGATTCTCTTGCATTAAAAGCTTTATCTCATCAATCATTCCAAAGAAGTGCTTAGATTCAAACTTATGTCTTGCATTGATATCAAATAATATTTGATGTTATCCCTCTTCACACGTCGAGTGATTTATATGATTTTCAACACATTTGTTTTATTTTTATGGTACACATGTTGGGATTCGAAAACAAAAAAAATTGCCCTCAACTTCGGTTGTTTCCAATTTTTTGTTATTCTATAAAATTTATTAATTTATATTCAGTTACATGACTTCAATTTGGAAAAAAAAACTAATATTAATTCAACAAAAAATTTCGATTTCGTTTATTTTTTCTAAGTTATTTGATTCAATCAGTCGGCCTCGAACCAGCTGTTTGTTTCTCCCGTGCGATTGACAAGCAGACCCAGCATCCGGCTCTCTGAGAAAACCAAAAAATAAGAATAAACAAATAAATAAAGATGAGGGACCAATTAATAAATAAGATAACATTGAGGGCGTCGGTGTAATAAGTGTTAGTTTATCCGCCTCGTCTCCTACAAATATAGATTGGTGTGTATAAATACCCGCACCGCTCGATTGTGTGCCTCTTCCATCATTTGATCGCCGGAATATTCCATTGCCGGCGATTCTTGATTGGCTCCCGTTACACCCTCCGTTACCGTATTCGGCATCTTCTGGCTTCTGCTCCCCGTGGATCAATTTACTGGCTCGTTTATCTCCGCAGTTATCTGTTGTAATTAATTTATCTCTTTTGATCGCTCATTTTCTCTCCCATTGATTGCTTGGCAAACATTCGCTCGGAATTATCTGTTCATTTCATTTTGAAATGAGCGGGTGCAAATTTTTTGTTTAGGGTTAGGGTTTTGAATGTGATTTGGAAGGCGAGGATGTTTAATAAGATAAAGATAATGAAGAGAGGCCATCGAAAGGTGGCCAAATCCGATGGTGAATATGCCTATGTATCGCCGAACCGGAGTTCCGGCTTGGTGTCTACATCCGACGTCGTAGTCAACCATGCCTCTCGGGGCGGTGCTGCTCCGAATTCACATTTACCGCATCATATGATTTTAGATGCAGTGCCGTCGCCTCATATGGGTTCCATTGAGAATCAACCTATGTTTAGGGATGTCGCGGTCACCGAGCGTCAGAGTTTATTTATGAGGAAGCTGCAAATCTGCTGCTTCCTCTTTGATTTCTCGGATACCCTGAAGATGGTGAGGGAAAAAGAGATTAAAAGACAAACCCTTGTGGAGCTTGTGGATTTTATTCAGTCGGGGTCAGGTAAGATAACTGAATCTAATCAAGAGGAGATGATTAGAATGGTATCTGTCAATATATTCCGGTGCTTGCCCCCAGCCTCCCATGAAAATACTCGGTCTGAGAATGTAGACCCTGAAGAGGAGGACCAGTACCTTGATCCTTCATGGCCACATTTGCAGCTAGTTTATGAATTGCTGTTGCGATATGTAGTCTCATCCGACACGGATACAAAGATTGCCAAGCGGTATATTGATCATTCTTTTGTTTTGAAGTTGCTTGATCTGTTTGATTCCGAAGATCCGAGGGAGAGGGAGTATTTGAAGACTATTCTGCATAGAATATACGGGAAGTTCATGGTGCATAGGCCATTTATTAGGAAAGCAATAAACAATATCTTTTATAGGTTCATATATGAGACAGAGAGGTTCAGCGGGATTGGAGAGCTTTTGGAGATTCTCGGGAGTATAATTAATGGTTTTGCCTTGCCAATGAAAGAAGAGCACAAATTGTTTCTAGTTAGAGCTTTGATACCACTCCACAAACCCAAACCAGTAACCACGTACCACCACCAGCTGTCATATTGCATTACGCAGTTCGTGGAAAAGGACTACAAGTTGGCTGATACCGTTATTCGGGGTTTGCTGAAATATTGGCCGGTCACTAATTGCCAAAAGGAGGTTCTCTTTCTAGGGGAACTTGAGGAAGTGTTGGAGGCGACACAGGCAGCGGCATTTCAACGTTGCATGGTCCCTCTTTTTCGACAGATTGCTCGCTGCCTCAACAGTTCTCATTTTCAGGTGTTAGAAATTTACTGAGTATTTTAGTGGATTTCCACCCTCTTAAATTCCAATTTTATGTTATTAACTGTTTTCTGGCATTAGTGCTCTTCTTTTGTTTATTGTCTTACTAAGCTTGATAAATGCTGCTCATTTTCAATTTTCTATAAGCGTAAAACTTAGCTTCCATATATACTTCCTTTTCCCTTTAAGATGTTTCAACAATGTAAGCTGAGTTGAAGAAGAATTTTGTTGTGGTTAATGCTTTAGTTAGATTTCTTTACTAACTAACATGTTTCTTCCCAAAAAGAGAATGGGCTATCTATATCTTTGAAACCAACCATACACACATGTCTACATTGTGTTTATCCTTCTTTGTTATAATGAATTTGTATTGTGCCCATGGTTTATGAGGAGATTGTTCTGGTGAGAGCTTAGTATCATCTCCCTCCAGTTGCTAATCTTCTGCCTGAGAGTAGGAAAAATTATGCTAAGGATTGTTTGTGGTGCTTTTGGAATCATTCATATGACGAAAAAAACGAGTACAACTTGATTGGAAGCTGCTTGCAAAAATGTGAGAGATGGCTTTCAAAATCAAACAATGCCCATTAATGGATGTTGCTTTGTGGAAATTTGGATTAACTATTGAGCTTGTTATGCTGACTGGAAGGATAGGTTATGTACTTATGTTTTTCTAGCAAGGAGTTGAATTCAAAGCCTTATTACTGTAGTCATCTACACCAAATTTTTTTTGGATTAGCATTGGGCCATTACCTTTTAGTGGATGGAGAAAATCGAGTACTGCAATTTTATATATGGTAATGTGATTATTGGTTTTGCTTGTTACACCGTCATTTTTCTGTCTGTTAGAAAGTTATCCACCGAAAATCTATTGTCATCTCTCCTTCGAGATTTTAATGGAGATTTCATTATGCCTGATCGCATCTACTTGATTTATAAACGTCTGCAATACATTTATGTGGCATTGCATCACCATGATTTTACGTACCATAGCATCTGTGGACATTGCAGGTTGCAGAACGAGCTCTCTTTCTTTGGAATAATGAGCATATTGTGTCCCTGATTGCTCAGAATCGAGGTATAATTTTGCCAATCATATTTGAGGCTTTGGAAAAGAATATCCATTCCCACTGGAACCAGGCAGTGCATGGTCTAACTGTTAATGTCCGGAAAATGTTTATGGCAATGGATGGCGAGTTATTTGACGAGTGTGAGAGGCATTATGCACGAAGGGAGGAGAGAACCAGGGAACTGGAGGAACAACGAGTATCAAAGTGGCAGAGACTGGCAGCAGCTGCAGCTCAAGGAGGCTGAAGTCAAATGATCATTGACCGCGATGGATGAGTGAAACCATGGCTGGCTACTCTTCTTGGTTCTATGCTATCTATTTTAAAATCTTCCGATCTTGACTTTGCCTAATCAAATATGACAGGCAAAGCAGCAGGCCAAGTAAAGACGACTTTTTATGTAAAATGTGCTGCATATTAAGATTGGCTTGTGATATGCCTTCATATATGTTTTATTGTCTGGTCTCCTTGTATTTAAGTTTTGATTATTTTGAGGTCGATAATTTCTTGGTTTCCTGCCAATGCCATGAACATGCCTGGGTGATTTCGCAATGCTTTTTATGACAAAAGATGAATCATACTTGGATGGTTTCATAACATTTGCTTCACTCATGAACATTGTTCTAACATGGGCTAATTCAACGTGGATGAAGCTCGAAGATTGGGATGGAAGCGTGGAAGCTGAAAATGTGTTCATAGGTTTTACCAATCACATTGGTTATACCAACTAGTTGAATATAATCAAGTGTTTCTAGATTAAATTATAATTATTAATTAAAATTAAAATATTTGATAGTAAAAAATCTTAAAACCAAAAACTTAATGGCATCGATTCATTGGGAAAATTTTATTAAATTTATTTTTTCTTAGATATGTTTAATGTCATATGTCATCGTAAACTTGCTAGTCTGAAGTAAAACTTCAAACATGGTCACGATCTATCGTCTATGCGTAAATGAAGTATTTTTCTTTATTTAAAAATTAATATCTTCTGACAGATGGAATTGAGCCGTGAGATGATTTTATTTGTATTATTATTATTTTTATATAATCCAACATGGTTCAAAATAAGACCAAAACCTTCACATTGAGTTATGATAAAAGGGGAGGCGGGGGGAGGGTCTCCTTATTCTTGGTTACCACTCGCTCGTTTGCCAAATCCAAATTCTTATCTTCACGCGAAAATCTCCAAGCAACTACTTGCTTGATGTATTGCTGTTTTTAGATTCATACAGATATAGATTACAGTGTTATTACTGGTTAAAAATCTGTAAGCAATGTCAAAGAAAGGAGCAGCCTCCTTGCAAGATGATGTTCCTTGGAGGGCAACGTCCCCTGCAAAACCTGTTCCGAAAATTCATCACTCGCCTGTTCTTCGTGTACCTCAGACTTCCTACTCAAACTACGCTATATCTGTTATGAAGGTGATTGTAGTTGTATTGTATTTAATCTTTTGCGTAAAGTCGCAGTCTTGCTTTGTGTTTTTTTTTTCTTGTATCATTTTCACATGGGTTTTTATTTTTTGAATCGTAAACGCAAATTGAAATTGTCCAAAGGTTGATCGGTATTAATGAAAGGTGGAGCGTCTTGATTCTTTGAAGTTCTAATTTTCTTTAGGAGTGAGGTTGGTCTATCAAGGAAAGGTGAAGCCGTTTGATTCTTTCAAGATTTAATTTTCATTTCCGGGAAGCTGGAACGTACGCGGATGTAATCCCTTCTGAGACTTTATTTGGAATCGAAAATAAATGCTGTGTATTGCGTTGTGGATTATGCATTATTATACTTTCTGATTGTTCTTATCCCTCATAATTTTTAAATGTTTGATTGATAATGAGGTTGCACAAATATAGGTTATTTGATGATTATATTGAACTAGTTATGAGTTTGAGAAGATCGTTTTTCAGCATCCGGACCCTATCGGAAACGGGCTAGGGATAGAGGCTGTAGTGGAAGCAGCAGGGCCTGATTGCATTGTGCCAGGACAAGTTGCACCTGTCAAACTACTTGGTCTTAAGGTGTAATTTTCCCTCCCTGTGGTTTCATTCTCATTAGACATCATCCATCGTTGCTATATGTCCTGGTGCGCTAGTTATCTCTTTTGTATATCCACTATCTGGTTGTCATCAAGTTAGTATTATGGGTTCAACAAACATTCAATTGCTTTATTTCTTGTTTGTTATGTCTTCTTTGTCTTTGGTTGACTCAATTTTTGGAATTTGTAATCCATAGGATTGCTCATAATCTACATCTCCCTCATTAGGTTACACCTTGCAGTCTTGTTTTAGAAGAAATGAATTAGTGCATCTCAGTAAATCTCGTGGCGGTTCAATCAATTATAGTTCTTCCTTTTCTCCCTTAATAGGCACTAATCATTTTCCTCTGTCTACTGTTTTCGTGTTTGTGATCTTCCTTTTTAGGTTTCAAGTTTTCCTTGTATTGCATGTCTGTCAGGTCCAATCACGTTTTATCCATACACTCCTCTATTGGCCTTGTAGGCTTGACCAACTAATTAGAATTTCACCATCATATTTGAACATGATTGGTAAAATGTTTCATTAATCTTAGTTTCATCTCTTTTGCAGGTCTGGCCCATTGAAGTTGACTTGAAATTCATGGAACCAGTTTCACGGGAACTCAAATCAATTGGAAGGGTAGAACTTTACTTATTACTTTTTTTAACCGTTAAAACTGTTCAATTCTGGCTACATATAAACAAGTTTGTTGGATTCTTTAAAATGACAAATTGGAAAGGAGGTTGCAAAAAGGTTTATTCCACTTGTCAATGTCATAAAACTCGTAGCTAACGAGGAACGAGAGTTCATCTTCCTTCAGTGCTTAGGTACACCATTGAACTTGGAAAAAATCTTGACAACAAAAAAACATAGGAGCCAGAAGTTAATTTGGACAAATGAAGCCAAATTACTTTATTCAGGGTTGACACGAATTAAGTCCTATTTAATGTACTATGAGTGAAAAAAATATAGGAGAGGGGAAAGTTTACCTCTGATATCCTTTCACTTCCTTCACCATCTGGACTACTCATCATCAAGAAATTTCTGAACACATGGTATCCTTTGAAGATCTGTGTCATGTATCACCCTTAAACTAGATGATGAAGAATCGAAGTGGGAAATACAAACTTAATGGATTTTGCTTTTTTGTAACTTTAAATCCAGTCCACACGAGTGAGATAGTTTATGAGGATCATGAAAGCTCATTACAGAAAGGGGTCCGGTCCCTTCTAGCGTTTCTTTTCAAACGTTTGTCATAAATTGCTGGATATTGCTCCACATGCACTCCACTCTTACATGATATGCTTTACTTGTGGTTGCAGTTCATGGATTCAGCAGTCAATCTCATGAACAAATCGTTTATCGATAACTAGAGATTGGATAACGGTGAAATGCACAATGCTTGTGGTTTGAGTCATAAGAATAATAGTTATGTTACAGGCTCGGATCCTGGAAGCAGACATTTAAGGAAATCCCTTCAAGTCGCTTCTTACTATGATTCCATTTTTCCAAAATATATGTGCTGTATCCGGAATTCTGTACATGGGAGATTTCTGTAAAAGTTTATGAGATAATCAAAGCTTGCTCCACTTTTTTATCTGCCTGTTTTTTGCTCTCAACTTCTTCGGGAGAGATTCTCTGCAGGAGGTGTATAGTGGTTCCATTCGTTCTAAAAATACATTCTTTTTTCTAGAAAAAATTATTGTTGGAGTCTTGTAATTAAAACATAGGAGTTCCAATACTATATTAGCGCTACAGCCTGGAGATTAAAATTTTTAAACAGATGATATCGTAAGCGAACACCATTTTTTGGTACAAATAACTTCACAGTTAGTGCTTGCATTTTCTATTATGTCATCCACTGATACATTACATACATAAAGTGATTATCATATCTTTGTATACGTGTGTATATGCACGCAAGCAAACACCTCAGATCTTGAAATGACAGATAATTCCTCATTTCATAGATAAGCATAAGAGTAGTACTACAAAGTTGAACACTGAGATGAAGTTATGAAATTAATAACCAACAAAGTAACAAAGAAACAAATCGATTATTCACAGTAACCCAACTTGTCTCCATTTGGACTAAGATCCACGCCGCGAATTTTGTCATGTAACAATTTCTGCAATTCTTGACGAGCAAGAAGCATGGGTTCCTCTGGTCTGCCTTGTATTATACGAGTTGCAGTTCAAGCATTTGTTGGCCAGAATGTGATAGTTCACCTCAGACGTTTCTCCGCAGTCGTTGCAAAGGATCCAGACCTGAATCATCAAGAATAATTCATCTGAGTAACTTGAGTTTATATCCTTCTACGACGACTAGGGGTACAAGGGGGACCGAGGGGCGTTTGAATTCCCATCATCAAGATGACTGTTGTGCAGTTGAAAACTTGTTTTTCATCTCATTGTAGTCACCAGTTATATTTTCGAACATAAGTAGGCTGGTGATCATAAGATAAGTCGCCTGGCTCAACCATTCACCATGTCAACCAAACAAAATAAACCATAGGCCAACTTTTAAAGATGTTTCTCACCATTTTGTTTTGATATATTTCAGGCATAGGAGTAGCAGCAACCTGAAAATTGAGGGATGCCAAAGAGATATCAGAGTATAGCAGTTGAAATTGTGAGTGTAAAACTGATGTAGCCGTATCATCCGTGCACATACCTCCTGATCAAGTTTTTCCCAAACGCGGGTCATATCACAATATGACTTGGAACAAACCGGGCAAGCATACCTGCATATGTATACAGTTAGCATAATAGCGCTGCAAAATGGGAGGGGACCAAAAGATACTACTAAAATCTTACTGGAAATGACGTTCCATCTCCTTAATGCAGTCGAGATGTATGGTGTGACCACATGGCAACACGGTGACGTCTCTTGTTGTGTCAAAAAGATACTGCAGTTGTAGATATTGAAGTCATTAGAAAAACAGGTGTCTGCTAGGAAAATACTTTTCCGAGTACACATGAATTCGCATGTATTACCTCAAAGCACACAGGGCAATTGTGGTGCATGGCTCTCTCCACACAAACATGTGAATCTCTCAATGAGTTTGAATAGCAACATTCTGACAAACAGAGCACAAACTTTCAACCCGTGTATATTAAGAGTCCAATGATTCACTGCTACACAAGAAAATTTAAGAACACATACCACATTTGTCACAATGGAAGAAGTTCTCTTTACCACCGGTTCTGTTTTGATCAAAATAAGTGCAAAGGGAATGTTAATAATGAAGTAAAGTTGCAACAAGTGACCAATAAATGCACAAGAAGGATAGTATTTTTCACCTGCAAATGCCACATTTGTCACAGTGAAATTGTTTCTTGGAGACCTAAAAGAACAGACCGTGTGGTTAACATGAATAACTGACGACCAATTTTTCATTGTTCCAAAAAATCATGACCAAAGAAGCTTACATCATCGTCGAAGAATTTGCATACTCGGCAATAGTAATTCCCCATAATGACACCACAGTTGATGCATGTTTTTTTAACCTAAAAGGAAACAAAAGAATCAATAATTCAGCTAACTGATCCAAGTAGGCTTAAGCAATTGACAAGAGAGTTTTGGGTCTGAGACTTACTTCTTGTTCTGTGTGGCATAGAGAGCAGACAACCTGAATACACATGTTTACAAGTCAAGTTAACCAAATTACGACTATACATACAACTCGAGCAAATTTATCAGTGCCCATGGACATCAAACCACTACATATTTGGGAGCGATCCCAACCAAATCAAGAATCAGAAAATAACCATGTCGCTCAGCTACAACATTAGCAACAAGGGAATCAAACTAAAATGAGCATCCATGGCTCGAGAGCGACAAGCTGCAGCATTCTTGTGATTCGGTGACGATTGCCATATGCTTATTCGCGTATCGAACCATTTTTGGACATGTAGTCCAGCTGAAACATCGATAGAAATGAATAAAATTTCTTTCTTCAATACTTCGTTCTATTTTACTTTACATGACCAAAACGCAAGAATAACTCAATGCCCTCATATATTCATGCTCTTGACGCCAACCTCATAATACTCCAAACACATCCAAAGAGCACGTTACTAATACAAACAAGAAAAAGGAAAACAAAAACTAACCCTCTCTATGTCATGCCGTGGGATATCATGGCGTTCGACTGGATCAACGTCAATCGAATTCTGGTAATCGAGAATGTAAAGTTTAAGCTCTATTTAAAACAAACAGCAGTAGTTAAGTTTATCATATATAAAAGGACTGTAACCAGAAATTGGACCTTAGCATCATTGTGGCAGTGCCTGCAATCAAATATCTCATTACAACAGGGTGCAACAATCTTACACTTCCTCTGGTAGTGAGAGCACCTGAAATATAATTAAACATTTCCCCAGATCAATATTTATCAACTACAACCGATCGGCCATTATTAAAAGAAGTAAAGATATATACCCATATTGAACAGAACCCATCTTCATCTTGTTTCCATCATATGAAAAAGAACGAGAGATCATCTGATTCTTCAAACCACGGTCCATGCTGAATATCTGCTCACAGAATTATTTGTCCTGAAAAATCTCAAACTAGTTAAATCAAAGCACCAGCCTGCGCACAAACCAACTAAAAAAGAAAAGAATAGATTCACAATAAATTAGAAAAAAACTGGCGAGAATAAGATTACGGATCAGTCAAGATTTGCAAAAATCCTAAAAGGAACCCCGACTACCCTTAAATGATACAGTAACAAAGAAGAGGCTTTATGGCAATAATTGCAAGATTATACAAATCTAATCAAGAGGTCCCCTTCATTTCCTCCATCTTTTTCGTTGATTTTCACATTTAAAATCCCACTTAGCCATTAAAAAATGTGAATTTAATCACATCTGCCGATGACTAGGCGACACGCCAGCAGTTGCCAGCTTCATTCAACGCATTATTTAATGCTATCATATTAATTGTCACCAACGCAACAAAAACCAATAATTTATAACTATCGGAGAGGCAGAGGCGGTGAAAGAACTTATCATACCAAAGAGAGAGTACGGCGTCGTGTAAATGAGAAATCGAAAAACACGTTATTACAGTTGAGAATTTTGGATGTCACCGATGATAACAGAACCCACTGTCCAGCAGTGGTATTTATATGGGCAAGAAGATGCGCGTGTTTCTGTCTGTGGTCCTATGAATCCACAATCTTTTGAATTTTATTTCTTCAAAAAATGTCTTCTTATTGCTTTTTTTTCTTTTTCCTTTTCGAAGAAAAAACCATTTACGTTGCTCCATCTTTTCCTACCATCCACGTGTATGTGAGTAGACACGTAAATTTTCGATGGAAACTTCGTAGCCTAACGTGATTTGAAAGAAAGCCTTCTGATTTCACAAGGTGGTGTCTTTATATAATTTTTTAGGATTTTGATCTTGTCACAAAATATCATAGGTTCATTTAAGAGTCATTAATTTAAGATTATTGATAGTCATAATTATATTCTCATTAATAATAAAACTATACTTTGAGTTAAAAAAAAAACTACAGATATGTATGTTACAATACTTTCGCATTGTTTTTCAATGTATTTATCATTCTTTCGTTATCTAACAAGATGATGTACAAAGGCAAAACATGCTTATATTTTTAACGTCATCTTGATTTTTAAATACAAAAATGCCTTGAAATAATCTTACGGGTCAATTTTATGAGTCAGCTAAATCAAGGAGAAATATTATTAATATCCAATTCACAAACGAATTAGATCGACATGTCAATCCGTGAAAGCATCACACGAGACTTGCTCATCTTTCATGAGAACTTATCTCCATTAATTTAGGAACTTTTGCTTTTGCTTGCATTATATTATTTGGTCTACGTAATGAAACTGATTTCGCCTCGATCGGAGTATACGAAGAACGGTCGAGGATGTTACTCCCTGTCTGATCTCGATATACTTACCTTGCCTTAGATTCGATAGACTCACTTGTGTATTTATGTTTTAAAATTAAAATTCAAATGTTTTTGTTTTATTTATTGGTAATTTATGCGGCATTAGCACCTCACGAGTTTGGAGGTCTTTGTTCGTTTCATTTAGTGGCATGTCTGAACGCATCCATTTTCATATTAGGCTCCATTTAACCGACAATCACTTCGGTAAGTATGTTTTACAAGATTTGTCCTACTAATTACCTTTCCTCCACGATTTTGAGAGGGAACACATTTTTCTACGTGGTTCTTGGGAAAGTTTTTAGTTTTCCTATCTATAAATTTTACTGTTGTTTCAACTATTTTTCGAGAGAAATTACTATTAACCAATAGCAATAGGCAATATGTTTTCAAGGAATGCAGCATCTCGAACTACTAAATCTACAAACAATCATGTCCATAGTATATATTTTTTAATCTCCAACACTAATATAAATAAATTTACTCTCACTTGCTGGTATCAAGCTCCTGTTATCAAGCACACTAATTTTTCAAACCGATATCACATCAAAAAAAAGTCAATATAAAAACTCATTTTGTCATATTATTGAATAAAATCACCCCGTGATATAATGAATAAAAATCACTACATAATTATACAAATATCAACTATAAAAAATATTGAACGTATCCTTCCTTATTATTCTCTTTTATTAGCTACATATTTTTGTAACAGCATATAATTTACTAAAATAATACTTAGAGCACCAAATTGAAAAAAAAAATGTGACAGATGCTGGCAATTTAGCAGCAAGGTGGCGTATGTAGCTAAGCCAGATGTGGATAAAATGGGAAGATTTGGTGATAAGGAATTTGTCTTGACATCTCGTGTGACGCATCCTAGACCACCCTGTCTCATTAATGCAACTACAACGCAACCCTTAACTTGTTCCGAAAATGAAACATCCACTCTCCCTTTATGCAAGAATCTTATACTTAAAAATAAAAAATATTAATTTTTTATATACTTACAACCTCGATCGTCATAGAGAAAAGCGATGGATGATGTGATAACTTAAATAAAGATAATCGTTCGAATTTAGTATAGATAGCTACAGATCAGATGAATTATTTTAATGTGTAGTGATATATATGATTTTTTTTTATGATTAGATAAGGTATGTGTAAACCTGGAGGGTAGGTTTGCTTGGAGAATCCAAGCATGAGTGCTGTGGATAAGGACCAAAGGGTATCCGTATCAGCTTCGTGAACAGCTGGGTTGGAGGATAGCTCCGTCGAGTTTATCACAATTTCCAGATTTGTCCGGTTTAAGACGATTATTTTGACCCAAAAAGAGAAAAAAGGAGAAGGAAAAAGGAAATAAGCTTTACGTAGGATAAGACTTGTTTTCATAATCTCCAGCTTCGATTTCAGATCACTACACTGTTGCTTTCGTTGGATCGCTTGCTGGTCTGGTTGTTCTTTTATCCACTCTCGTGGCTTTAATCTTTTCTGATTTATATATACATGTGCATGATTTTATGATCACTTACTAAAACATATATAATTAGAGATTATATTAACCATATTTTTTGTTGCAAGGATTTGGTGGAAATGGGAAGGTTTTGGATTCGTAAATTCCATGGATCTGACTGTGGTTTATGAATCTATATCTTTTTTTAAAAATAAAAAATAAAAATCACCTCAAAATTAGAATCAAAATATATTTTGAGGGAAAAGCATGCATGACTGTATAAGTTGGTGGGTTGAGCTGGCTGGATGTAACATCGGTTGCTTTTTTGCAAAGATCGATCCCTTAATTTAGAAGCACGTAACCTAACTGTGAACTCGGACATCTGTGGGGTCAAGTATACGCGTATGTGTTGGATCCATATCCATGTACTGTATTTTATTTTTGTACTTTTTTTAAAAAAAAATAACTATTTGGTCCATATAAATTTTAAATTGAGTGATTTGCACGAATAGGCGGCGTTCCGGGAGATGACTTATATAACGGATTAACTCGAGCATATTTCAATATTTTAATGGAAAATATGTTCACACAATAATCGAACCCTTAAAAGCGACGAAGATACCTTCATATCATCCCAAATCTTACTAACTCGTCATATAATGTATTTTAATTGATACGATATATAGTGGGGTTAAATTATATCGGTCATATTATTATAAACTTTAAAACAAGTAACAATCTTGAATTATTCACTAGTTAATGATTTTGCTGACCATTCGGGTAACAAATTGAACCAATATTTTGATTCATACTTTTCGTTTGTTCAAGTTTTCAATCCAACGTTTCTTGCGAAGATCGTTTTTTTAAAGTTATATCTGACTCGATGAATTTTTAAAAAATTATTATACAGACAAAATCTCGCCTCGAGAGATGTTCCTGACTAAAAAAATAGAGCTAATTATTTTGCCAACTACCAGTTAATAATCATGTTTGATTAAATGGATGCACATTTTGGTATTTTTATCAGGGCTAAACTAATTCATTTATTTCAACCTTTTTCATTGCTTTTTCACTCGTTAAATTCAGTTCTGATGTAACCATATAGTTCAGCCGACGAGCTACCACCACGTCGAGGACCTCGGGCACGTCGGTCGTCGGGAACCGGAGAGTACGTGTTTATACCTGCAACCAACGAGCACTCGTCAGAGGGCGCCGGAGATGTGTCCGGCGAAACCCCTCCGATGCTTAAGTCAGCCATGCGCGCGAGAGCAAATGAGAGCAAATATAACTATGTGCGAGAGTGTGCAAAAAATGAGTGAATGAATTTGAGAGAGCAAACCTGTGGGGTATTTATAGAGGGGCTAAGTCGTTGGAGAAGTGCGGATATCTCGGGTGGACGAGATCTTCTCCGTGATTCCCGAGGATTTTGTTATGCAAATAAGGAAAGTCGTATCGTCATCGGACTCTCTAAAGAAGGAAACAAGTATCGCATCTGGATCTTCTAAAGAAGGAAAGACGTAACCAGAGAGTATTCTTTAGTATGTCTGGTCGGGGTCCTCGGGAATTACCCCGAGCTTCAATCGCTTCCTCGGTACCCTAGCTCTATTCCACGAAGTAGATGCTCGGGCGCCTCCCGAGGCGTGGCCCCCGAGAAGGTCTCAAAGCCTCGGCCAGTATTCCCGAGCTGCGTGCGTGCTCCTTGATTGCTCTCGTTTTAGATAAGGGAGGTAGTACTGATGGTGAAGTGCTCGGTCCTCGGGTCCCGAGGTGGTTATGGGGGGCATCAGGAGTATCCCCCGCCGTTAGTCCTAGACGAAGAATTGAAGTATAGGAGTAAGTATACCTGTCGTCGGGACCCGAGGTGAAATCCACAACATTGAAGAAAAACACGATCCTCGCGATGCTACTCCACGACCGTTGATAAGGGGACACGTGTACGATGAGATTGAGGTCGGGTTGTATTTTTAGGAGAAAACCACGATCCGTGTGAAAGCGTCTCCCAGCCGTTGATAAGATCTCTGCGAACGGTGGAGATTAAAGTAGCCTGGCGCCCGAGGAGAGTAGCATGACGTCCGAGTAGAGTAGCCTGCGACCGTTGAGCTTCCCGATGTAATCTGAGCCGTTGATAGAGATGAGATCGGACGGTCCAGATCATCCCTCCGATTCTTATAAATACACAATCTTGCACGCTCATTTCTCACTTTTCACTTTCCCAGCGTCGTTACTCTGCACGAATTTCTTCTCCTCTCGAGCACAAGACTTGTTCCTTTATCTCCTCCCTTTGTAAGTTCCTACTGACCATAAACAGATGTCTTCCCCTTCTAATACTCCCGTGAGTAGCACGGCCGCGTCGATAGATAGTGTCCCCGTTAGTCCCGAGACCAAGGAACCTTGGCTCCCCGATCAGGCCGAGCTGGGTTCCTCCCAACCCCCCTGGTACGAGGAGAAATCCTCCAACTTGAGGTCCTCAGATGTCCCCTTCATCAAGGAGAAGGGGGGGATTTCCGATAGTTTTGAGGTCATGATTCCGGGCCTCAATGAGAGGGCTCATCGCCCTCCTCGGGGCTTTCATTCTTTTTACGTATTGTACATTGTATGCATTGAGCATTGATATTGATTGGCATCATGCATACATCTTGAGCCTGAATTGATAAATTGATTTGATTACCTGATTGGGTGCCACGTTGTGACTGGCCGACTTGAGTCGTGTCCGAAAAGTCCAATGTTATCGTCGGAGTGGTGACTACCGGATTCGAGGGTCCCCACCGAGCTGTGATGGGTTGACGGGCCCCGATGATCACGGACCGATGATTTCCACCGGCTGATTGGCTGTGTGTGGTATAGAGGCTTGGTTTGAGTTGCCAGTTGATAGACTGGGCTAGCTATCCGACTTTTTGATAGCCCTCATGCATTCATAGCTTTGATTATAGCTTGTTGCATGTTTACTGCTTTGATAGCTCTTCGTACTGAGGCTTGACCTCGTATTTTCTTTTCCTGCTTTTGTTGTTTGGGTCTGTGTTACCCATTTGCAGGAGTTTCAGGTAACCAAGCTGGACCGAGTGGAAGTTCAGTTGGTCGATCCCCGCATCCCTGAGTCCCAGTTTACTTATGATATGTATTGAACCGGGGGATGCCCCGTGTTTTATTTGTATTTGGGGGATCTGTATTTTGAATTGATTTATGTGGTTACTTGCTGTATCGAGTTGAGTAAACTTCTATTTTGAATATCGAATATTTTGAATGAATGATTTGAAGTTCAGGCCTTTGTATTTCGAAAAATTTTTAAGCCCTGATTTTAAGCTTCCGTAATTATGCGCTTATTATGTGTTAATTGTTGGTAATTAGCACGGGGCCTGACAACTAGCCCCCAACTCGTACAGCTTTCTCCTTAGATTCCACAACCTTCCTCTTGTCCCCTACGTCCTTATGCAGCTCATTAAAATCAAACGGTTGGGTCCGAGGAAATTCTATTTGTCCCATAAGGGGGACCATGCATTTATTAAGGGGAACCCGAGCTCCCATAAGGGATGGATGAGCCGGTTTTTCTTTGTGAGGCGGGTTGACAGAAAACGAGACCCGTGGAAGTGTGATATGTTCTGGATGGACAACATATTCACTTTAAACCCCCGCACTCCCGAGCGGTCCCCGAACTTGACCTCCTTCCTCGACGCCATGCGTGAGAAGAGCTATAATGCTCCCGAGCTTATCCAGGAGGACCTCCTATGTGTCTTCGGGTTTAGCAGGAGGGGGGTCGAGCTGGTCGGGGACCTCGGTATAGCCGTGTCTTGCCTTAGCCTCGTCCTTATATATACGTACATATCCACGATCATTCCTTTCCAGCACTGATCTTTGCCTTGTTTTCTTTTTATGCAGACGAAAGAATGGGCAAAGCTGAGTTGGTGAAGGCTATGCAAGAGGAGGCGCGTGCCTTGGGTGAGGTCGGGCCGCCTAAGAAGGCAGCTAAGAAGAGGCCGGCTGCTTCCTCAGCCGAAGAGGGGGCCCACCATGAGAAGCGGACGAAGAAGAAGAGTGCTTCCTCCTCGGGGACCCAGCTCGGGGAGATCCCTAAAACAACTCGCGAGCCGACGCCCCCGATGCACATGTCCGAGGAGACTCCCGATCAACCGCCAGTCGTCACCATCCCCGAGGCTTCGTCCCCGGCGAGGGGGAAGGGACCTGAGCGAGTCCTCCCCCTCGAGTTTTCTAAGGATTCACTGGTGGATTCCCCAACTGGGGTCGTGGCCACCAAGTTCATATGCTACATGGTCCCAGATCGGGATCTTCTAGTGTTGAAAGGAGCCGAGGATATCGAGGCCATAGGTCATTCGGGGAACTTATTTACCACCTCTACATCTGAAAGTTGGTGCTTTCTAGACGAGACTAGAGATAACAGACTTATCAAAAATCCTACCCCACCTTTCCTCAAACAACGTTGAATCTTAAGAGCTGATATCATTCTAAGAACCCTACAAACGTGTTTAGCTTCCAACTTGAATGATTCTCCTCTAGGTGGGTTAACCACTACTACTCATACCTTAAAATCTATCACTACTTCATATTCGGTATATAATCAGCAGTAATCAGCTGCCCTTGCAGCCTAAGTCCTAAACTTCAAAACACATCATGGGATACTAACTCTTCGTTGAATCTTAAGAGCTGATATCATTCTAAGAACCCTACAAACGTGTTTAGCTTCCAACTTGAATGATTCTCCTCTAGGTGGGTTAACCACTACTACTCATACCTTAAAATCTATCACTACTTCATATTCGGTATATAATCAGTAGTAATCAGCTGCCCTTGCAGCCTAAGTTCTAAACTTCAAAACACATCATGTGTCACGTCACTAACAGCTGGAACTAAAATAATAGGTTGGATCAGTAGAGGTTCTGTTCTTGAGGCCTCTGCTGCTGACTTTCCTCCATCCTTCCATGTTCTTGAGGCCTCTGCTGCTGACTTTCCTCCTCCACATCCTTCCACACTCTCTCTATGCTGTCTATGGGCTGCTTTGGCTTCGTGCAGTACCTAGCAATGTGGCCTTGAACACCACACTTAAAACACACGTCCTGCCCAGCCCTACACTGACCAGCATGCTTTTTGTTACACATATGGCAAGTCGGTTTGATATTCGTCCTGGGGACTAAGTTGCTCTGTTGGGGTTGCTGTTCTAGAGACTCCTGCTGATCGGTCTTTGATTGCTTAGGTGACTTCTGCTTCCTAAACTGAGAAGCCTGGCGTTTCTGCTTGCGGCTAAGCCCTTTCTGAGAATTCCCATGGATAAGGTCCTTGCCTGAAGGATGGCCACTTCCTTGACTCGATTGTCTTACTAACTGCTCTACTGGTGGAGTTATAACCACTATCACACATGCGGGACCACACGAGCTAACTTCTTTGATGGTGCTGCCCCTTCTTTCCCCACGTCTACCTCTACCTCGTCCAGACATCTTACAATCTATAGCCCGTAATCCACCACAATGCAATAATCAGTACATGCTAAAGTTAAAAACAAATGCTCTGAAACATAAAATAAACTCACAATAGAGGAACAGACGATGAACTCTGATCCAGCTGATGGTGAGTGTGTTTATCTCAGGAACGTTGCTCTGATACCATGTTGTGACGCCCGAACCCAACGGGGTCACGGATTTGGGGTAAACAAAAGTTTTTGAAAAAAAGAAGGCTAAAAGATAATTTGTTATAAGCTGTATATCTTATAACTTCAAAGAAATCGAAACTCAAAGACAAAACTAACAAACATTTAATTGCGCGCCAACTGCTAAACTTGTTTGCGGAAAACAACTTTAAAATACTGGTACTTGCAATTGCGATTTACAACAGCTGATATTTTACATAAATGTACAGCTGTTGCAACTGATTTTATACAGAGTTTTTAATACAAAATAGCATCAACTAAGATACGGAAAACGTAGGCCTTGGACAAACACACACCACCCAGCAGCTGATTCAAGTTTCACCTCCCGTTCGCCTCTCAACTGTCGCACCTGCACCATTTTAAAAGCTAGTGAGCCTAGGGGCTCAGCAAGTAAAACCTGAATAATAACAATTCAAATACAGGTGGACTTCTGATCAATACATAATTTAAAGGAACATCAATGAACAATATCTTTTCGTAAACAGTTGAATAAACATTCAATGGCAGAAACAGGGGATGATAGCCCAGATTCTCATTGTTAACATTTTCAATATCATTTACAGTTGATCATGGCATATAAGTTCCTCATGGTCCGTGTTGCACTTTGATCAAAATGACTTTCGATATCAGTTTTAGCATATAGCTCGTATGAAAGGGCAATCGACATTTAGACAACCGCTCACCCTTCTCATGGGTGACCATCAACTATCTATGCCAAAATCTTAAAATAAAATTTTGTTCCTTTAACATCTTTCCTTTCTTTGAAATTTCTTAAAACATCATCGGGTCCATCATTTTAAACATTTGCTTCCCATTTTAAAACTTTACTGAGTATCGAATTCGACTTTGGAAACATATCATTGAAATGTGATATTTTATAACTTAAAGAAACGACGTCGTTAGCGCATCAATCAGTCGCAAGGAATACGCTAATCAACCAGTTGCAAGAAAAAGCGCTAACACGTATATATAAATGAATAGTACCAGTCGCAAGACTAATACCAGCTGAAATGAACAGTACTTAGAAACGAATAAAGCAACTGCTGAACTATCACAATGGAATGCATCTGCTGATGAACAGTGCATCTGCTGAATTTTGAAAGACAACGCCACTGCTGAATTCTAACAAAGGAATGCAGCTGCTGAATTAATTCAATAGGAATGCACCTGCTGATGTACAGTGCATCTGCTGATTTTATGAAAACAACGCAACTGCTGAATTCTAACAAAGGAATGCAGCTGCTGAATACCAATAGCTGATAAACAAACTATCAGCTGATGAACAAACTATCGGCTGATGAACAAACTATCAGTTGATGAACAATAAAATATGCAACATCTGAACATGAAATAGTGCGACTGCTGGTCGCAACTACTGAACTCAAACAATGCGACAATTGAATTCTAACAAAGGAAATGCACCTGCTGATTTTACGATAACAATGCAGCTGCTGATTTTCAACGAAGAAGTGCAACTGCTGATTTTAACAAGGAAAGATGCACCTGCTGAGGAACAGTGCATCTGCTGATTTTATAATAACACTTGTAATATCGAAACAATGATTACGCTACCAGCCGTCGCTTATTAAACCAGACTTTATACTGATTCAACTAGCAACTACCGATTACACAATCATCAAATCCCGATATTACAGCAAAAAGGAAGAACGTTCGTAAACATTATAACAATGCAGCTGCTGAATTTTAACAAGGAGATGCAGCTGCTGGAACATAACTCGACATTTGTAACATCAAAACAACAACTATGACATCCGCCGTTGCCTATCAAACCATACTTTATAATGATTCAACTAGCAACTACCGATTACACAATCATCAAATCTTGATATTACGACATTAAACTGAATAACATTCATAGACTCTCTTGAACCATCGAATTCTCAGTTCTTCGAAACATTCATGACTTTCTGGAAAACAGTATGGAAGCATCATAAACATTAAAACGTCATTTTGAACCCATTTTTCCTTTCCTTTTTCATGTTTAAAAATGTTTAAAACATGAACTTCGAAACTTACAATAACATATAGGCAAGAAGACTCAGAAACATGAATATATGCTTTAAATGGTGAGTCAAGAAACAGCTTTTACTTGCCTCAACCGTAGCTTTGCAACAGCAACAAATCCCTACAGAATTCTTCCCCTGAGCGACACACGATCAAAGGAGGATTTCTTTGAAAGTAATAAAGAGTTTACTTTGAAAACAAGTTTAAATACCGAAGGGATTAGTGGCAAGCTACTTGTGATATTTAGCATGACACACTTTAAACAAGTTGCAGTATTTTAATAAAACTCCCTTCTAACCATTTTAATTTGTAATGTACCAAACCTTTTCCAAAAGAAATCATTTTACCTCCTTAAAGATATTTTCAATCAATTTCAATTAAACTAGCTCGTGCATCACCCTTGGAGTCATCCGCTGGAACCTGCTACGTCACACTATTTTCTGAAATCAATGCATTAGCATACACATAACATTTAAAATTGCCAATTTGGCCCATGAAATTAATAGAATGCATAAATATGGTCCTATGGATTTTGGGACGTTACAGAATTGATTCTAATGCCCAGGACTGAGATGACCTGATTTTCGAAGCCTGAGATGGTTTCGTTAGGTCGATATCCATGTCAAGATCGTATATGAATCTTGATGGCATTGATGTGAAATGGAATCAATTCTGAGAACGAATAATTGAGATAGATGCAGTGCATTTTAGAATTAATGTGATTTGATATGCATTATTTATTTTATTGCATGTATATGTTGATTGTACTGAGATTGTTTCTCACCGGAGTTTATCCGGCTGTTATCTTGTTTTGTATGTGTGCATGACGACATGTAGGATAGAGCTGAATTGATGGGATCAGGGTAGTGAGAGCTGACTACCAAAGTGAAGGACGAAGAATAAGAAGTACTAGAGATCTGTTGCTAGTATACTCTTGATATATTAGAGTTAGGCGTGATGAAATCTGACTTTTGTAGTACTGGTTAGATGTTATAATCAGTAAATGTAAGGTGTAATAAACATTGTACTATTTTGTTGTGTTATGTAAAACCATCTTTGAAGAAATAAATAGTGTGATGTTCGATTTCATATGATCAGCTTTCACGCACCGGGAAAAAAAAAACCTGCTACCAGATTTCACTTATTAAACTCATTAGTTTAATGTTCAATGGCCTTAAGATGAGATTATAAGATAATTGTGAGCAGAGAATCTCACAACAGGTGGTATCAGAGCTCCACTAAACCATTAGATTTTTAAGTTTTTGGAGTGAACTAGATGAGCGGGGTAGATCGAGTTCTTCCTGATTGATTAAATTAAAAATTCATTGCATGCTTGCATGGTATATGTCTTACTAATTATATTGATATCGCAATATTATATGATGAAATGGTAAGAATATGCCGTCCAGACTTTAGACTTACATGCGCTGGAAGTGAGTAGTAGCATGTATTGAATAAAGTGCGAATCAGAACTCGATCTCTTGAGAAGCAGTACATTCATGTATGCTAATCAGAGGAGGGACTGTGAGGAATGATGACCAAGTCTGTTTGATTCTTAGATATGCCTCCTCGAAGAACAACTACTCGACAAGTGGGAACCACTCCACGAACGGAACAGGGTAGTACATCGACTGATGTCTTGAATGCCGCTGCAACCCCAATGGAAACATTGTTGAAATGATTTCAGTCGTTTAAACCACCAATGTTGACAGGAACAGAGAATGCAATAGACTGTGAAAACTGGTTAGAGGATATAGAACAGTTGTTCGAAGCGCTTGATTATACCGATGATCGTCGGGTGAAATTGATTTTACACCAGTTGCATGGTCTTGGTAAAAGCTGGTGGGTGGCAACGAAGAAAGCACTTGAAAACCAAGGCACTGCGATTACTTGGGCAGTATTTCGAACAGCTTTCTACCAACGGTTCTTTCCAGTTTCTTATCGGAAGGATAAAGGATCCGAATTTTCAAATTTGAAACAAGGGCAATTGAATATCGAAAAATATGTTGCCAAATTTACAAGCTTGCTCAAATTCGCTCCGCACGTTTATTAGTGATGAAGCTCAGGCCGATCAGTTTATCAATGGGTTGAATCCAGATGTATTCACTTTGGTGAATACTGGAAGACCAAATACTTTTCCCCATGCACTAAATCGCGCAAAAGGAGCAGAAGCTGGAATAATGAGACAACGAGGAGCCTCGTTTGTGCCACCAGCAGCGAGATTATCGCAGAGAATCCACAGATTCCACCACCCCCTCGATTTGATGCTGGAAGCAGCAATAGTGGAAAGAAAAGCTTCTTTAAGGGAAAAGGGAAACAATTCAAACGTGCAGGAACTAGTAGCTCTTCTAGTTCAAATGAATCCAAACAACAGAGAGTTGGACAGAAATCTGGTGATTATTGCACCAAGTGTGGAGGCAGACATAATACAGAACAGTGTAGAGGAGTATTTGGCCGTTGTAACCTCTGCAATCAACCTGGACATTTTGCAAGAATTTGTCCTCAACGAGGTTCTGGAAGTTCACAGAATACAGGGGCAACAAACTCAATGTCACTGTCGGAAATGCAAGCATCCTCTGTACATTCGTTTCAACCCCAGAATCAGCAATAGGGTAGATCAGGAGGTAGCCAGACAGTGAGCCAGTCCCCTAAACAGCAAGCAAGAGTGTTTGCTTTGACTGAAGAGCAAGCACAAGCAGCTCCTGATGATGTTATTGCAGGTAATTGCTATCTGTGTAGTCTTCCTGCTTATGTATTAGTTGATACTGGTGCTTCACATACCTTTATTTATGAGCACTTTGTTGCATCACATGCGTTGCCTGTTGAATCATTAACTGAGATAGTGTCAATTTATTCACCTCTGGGAAGGGGGATGTTATCGATGAAAGCGATTAGAAATTGTATACTACAGTTTGAGGATCATCAGATTGAGATTAATTGGTTGTGCTTGGGTTATCTGATTTTGATTGTATCATTGGCATAGATATGTTAACCAAGTACAGGGCAACAATAGATTGTTTTCAGAAAGTGGTTCGATTCAAACCTGAGAAAACCGACGAGTGGAAATTTTATGGTAAGGGATCACGAGCTAGAATTCCTTTGGTTTCTGTTATCTCTATGACTAATCTATTGCAGAAGGGAGCAAAGGGATTCCTGATTTATGTAGTAGATGTAAAGAAGAATAGTCCGAATCTGGTTGATATATCAGTAGTGTGTGATTTTGCTGATGTCTTTCTTGATGAAATTCCAGGATTACCTCCATATCGATAGGTAGATTTCAGCATTGAATTGATGCCAGGTACACAACCGATATCGAAAGCACCGTACCGAATGGCAACAATTGAATTGAAGGAATTGAAAGAGCAGCTGGAGGATCTTCTTACCAAGGGATACATTAGACCAAGTGTTTCTCCTTGGGGTGCTCCAGTACTATTTGTGAGAAAGAAAGATGGATCAATGAGGTTATGTATTGACTACCGGCAACTAAACAAAGCGACGGTAAAGAATCGATACCCTTTACCTCGAATAGATGATTTGTTTGATCAGTTGCTGGGTTCGTCAGTATATTCGAAGATTGATTTGAGATCCGGATATCATCAATTGAGAGTGAGAGATGAAGATATATCAAAGACTGCCTTTCGAACGAGATACGATCATTACGAGTTCATTGTTATGCCGTTTGGATTAACCAATGCACCCGCAGTGTTTATGAGTTTGATGAACCGGGTATTTCAGAAATATCTTGATGATTTTGTGATCATATTCATTGATGATATTTTGATCTATTCACAGAATTTATGTGATCATGCTAACCATCTTAGAACAGTTTTGCAAACTCTGCGAAATGAGAAATTGTATGCTAAACTGTCGAAATGTGAGTTCTGGTTGCGAAAATTGGTATTTCTTGGGCATATTATTTCTGGAGATGGCATTTCAGTTGATCTCAGTAAGATAGAGGCAGTGATAAATTGTCCTAGACCAAAATCTGTGTCGGAAATTCGAAGTTTTATGGGTCTTGCAGGGTACTATCGTCGATTTATTCAGGATTTCTCAAGTATTGCGAAGCCTATAACTCATTTGACACAGAAAAATGCGCCGTTCGTATGGTCAGAAGCATGTGAAAGAAGTTTTCTTGAATTAAAGAAGAGATTAGCGACGACACCAGTGTTGAAATTCCATCTGGTACTGGTGATTATGGGCAGTCTGAAAGAACAATTCAGACTCTTGAGGATATGCTTAGAGCGGTAGTACTGGACTTTGGTATTACATGGCAAGATTCATTACCACTGGTAGAATTTTCGTACAATAATAGCTATCAAACCAGTATTGAAATGGCTCCGTTTGAAGCGTTGTATGGGAGAAAATGTCGTTCACCATTGTATTGGGATGATGTATCTGAGGTACCTGAATTGGGACCAGATTTGATCAGGGAAATGACTGAGAAAGTGAAATTAATTCAGCAGAAAATGAGAACAGCGCAACACAGACAAGCGAGGTATGCAAATATCAGACGTCGACCGTTGTGTTTTGAAATAGGGGACATAGTATTCTTGAAAATTTCTCCTTTCAGGGGTACAATCAGATTTGGTAAACGTGGAAAATTGTCTCCAAGATTTATTGGTACTTATGAAATTTTAGAGAAGATAGGCGATCTTGCTTATCGATTGGCATTACCTCCATCTCTGTCTGGTATACAGGATGTCTTTCATGTATCTATGCTGAGGAAATATATACCCGATGCATCTCATGTTATTCCTGTTGATGAAGCTGAGCTTGATGAAACTCTGAGTTATTTTGAACAACCAATTCAGATACTTGATCGAAAGAATAAACAACTCCGAACAAAAACTATTCCGTTGGTGAAGATTCAATGGAATCGACATGGAGTTGAAGAAGCAACATGGGAAGTTGAGGAAGATATGAAACAACGATTTCCTTATCTTTTCCAATGAGGTTAGCTCTTATTCAGATTCTATTGTCTAGTTATTCTTATGCGTATAAAAAAAACTGCTGATGAGTTCGAGGACGAACTCAGATTTTAGAGGGGGAGAAATGTAATGCCCGAGTTTATTATATCGTGATTAAGGAAATTTGAAATTTCGGACGTTAGTTTTGATGAAGTCTGGGTGAGATTCGAAGTGAATGAATGAATCTCAGGAGGAATCTGTGTTTGTCTACGTGTTTAGAAGGGAAACGCTGTTGTTTTGGTGAAAGATGGTGCGTTGCGTAAGTTATCACAACCATTTGATGAAACGTGGTCGTTTTGGCGAAAGCTGGTAGAATCTTACCAGTTGTTGCTAATACGTTGTCGTTTTATGAAGACCATTAGTAGCGCCATTGTGAGAGATCTGGTATAGTGGAATCCAGACGTCAACGTTATTCAACAATATGATTAAGAGTGATTACTGGTTTTAGTTGAGCAACGTCGTTTCGCTACTCAGTCGATGCGCGTAGTTTGATTTCCAGACGTCAACGCCAGTCAACTTTACTGTAGCTTGCAGCTGGTTTTGCGAGAGCGTTAGCAACTGGATTTGATGACGTCAGTTGTGCGATGTCGTTTGAATTAGTTGAAACACAGCGTTTTGATACAACATCTGGGTGTCCAGCTTTTGGAATTTGAGAACCAGTCGTTGGTGTGTGAAACAGCGACCAGTCGAGAGATTTAAAAACCAGTTGATGGGTTGTTGTATCTGCTGGTTCACCAGTCGTGGGAGCAACGCGACGTCGTTTTGACTTATGAAACAGAAACCGTAATACGACACCGTTTGAATTAGTTAGCGGGATCAGTCGATGAAGTACTTTAATGAAACCAGTCGTTGAGTTCCTTCAGTAGAGATCTGGAATCAGCTGTTGGTTTGTTACGGCGTCGTTTTGATATTGAAATACAGCGACTGGTTGTTATGGTTAGTTATGACATCTGGTTGAGGAAGTTGGTTATGTTGCAACTGGATATCACAACAATTGAATATAGCTACAGCTTCCAGTCGTGAGAATTTTTAGTACCAGTCGCAAGAGGTACTCTATAAAGAGAAGAACAGTTGATACGATATAAACACCGTTTGAGGAATCTGGTTTCGAAGCGGTGGGAGTTTATCTTACGTTGATAGATAAATACTCAGCATGACACGTGGAATTTGAATTG
Organism: Dorcoceras hygrometricum; assembly: GCA_001598015.1. NCBI lineage: Eukaryota > Viridiplantae > Streptophyta > Magnoliopsida > Lamiales > Gesneriaceae > Dorcoceras > Dorcoceras hygrometricum. The sequence continues at coordinate 473,241 of KV010132.1, read as the reverse complement.
AACACGTTGGAAATGCTGCAGACAACAGAGATATTCTCCTATAAATAGGATTGAATTCGAAATCCTTGTAACGCTTGCTACAGACTTCAGGATTTGACTCTGTGAGTTATTGAGAACAATTGCAAGGAAGCCGAAGCAATAGTATAAGAAGAGTAACGAAGGTATAATTTGACATGAGAGTCAGGGATTAGATTACTCGAGAATGAGATTTCTTGAGTATCCCGATAAAATTGTTAGAGTAGATGCCCAACTAGCCAACTTGTGGCGTGTGGGTTTTATTGACTCTTGTACAAACGATCTTTATATATGATATTCGCATTTTCTTATATGGCACTATTTACTTTCATTATGTGTGTAATGATTTAAGCCCAAGAAGAATGTCAGCTCCCCCATCATGCTCATTTCAAACTTGTCCTGCATCAATTTGGAAAACTTCTTGCACAGTTTGGGGTTAGTTGACCCAAAAATAATATCATCAACGTAAATTTGAACAAGTAATACATGGTCATCCTTAACAAATTTAAACAACGTATTATCAACTATGCCTATTGTAAATTGATGTTCCAGCAGGAAGTTTGTGAGTGTATCATACCAAGCTCTGGGTGCTTGTTTCAACCCATATAGAGCTTTGTCCAGTTTGTAAACAAACTCTGGATTTGTATGATCAACGAAGCCAGGAGGTTGTGCAAC
>KV010132.1:443275-463691 GCA_001598015.1 Dorcoceras hygrometricum | reverse complement strand
TGGACCGGCCCAAGTCTACCTTAAGTCTATTTAATGTTGATTATTGGACTTAATGAAGTAGAGACTTCATAACACAACTAGACTACACTAAACCTAAACCTAATAGCGTGCGCCGCCTCCCTCCTCTCCACTCTCACGCCGCCGCCGCCGCCGCCGCCGCCCCGTTGTCGTCGGAAATTTGTTTCCGGCCAACTCGACGTGGAGAATTCGATCGTGCTGATCTCGTCAGGACTTCTCCCTCCTCTCCACTCTCACGCCGCCGCCGCCGCCGCCGCCGCCGCCCCGTTGTCGTCGGAAATTTGTTTCCGGCCAACTCGACGTGGAGAATTCGATCGTGCTGATCTCGTCAGGACTTCTAGTGCAGTCTGACGAAGGAGTCTCGGATCTGGTCGTGGACCGGATTGGCGTATCTACCGCAATCTACCGAGAAGCGCCGGGTTCTTGAAACACCGGTTGGAGCCAGGCACAAGTGCCAGCGAGGTAACACGTCTGAAACACCCTATGTATGTCGATACATGTAGATTTTGATTATCGTATTGATCGCCTCCCGGTTCCAATTTTTGTTCTTCCGCTGCCTGACCGGGGGCGGATCCGGATCCCCAACAAAAATCACATACTTGATTACTGTTCTTGATTTAGAACTTAAGTTGTATGTGTCGATCCATCACAGGTAGTGGATCTTTTATTTTGACATGAGATTCATGATACGAAGAGAATTGAATTGATTCTAATGCCCAGGACTGAGATGACCTGATTTTCGAAGCCTGAGATGGTTTCGTTAGGTGGATATCCATGTCAAGATCGTATACGAATCTTGATGGCATTGATGTGAAATGGAATCAATTCTGAGAACGAAGAATTGAGATAGATGCAGTGCATTTTAGAATTAATGTGATTTGATATGCATTATTTATTTTATTGCATGTATATGTTGATTGTACTGAGATTGTTTCTCACCGGAGTTTATCCGGCTGTTGTCTTGTTTTGTATGTGTGCATGACGACAGGTAGGAGAGAGCTGAATTGATGGGACCAGGGTAGTGAGAGCTGACTACCAAAGTGAAGGACGAAGAATAAGAAGTACTAGAGATCTGTTGCTAGTATACTCTTGATATATTAGAGTTAGGCGTGATGAAATCTGACTTTTGTAGTACTGGTTAGATGTTATAATCAGTAAATGTAAGGTGTAATAAACATTGTACTATTTTGTTGTGTTATGTAAAACCAGCTTTGAAGAAATAAATAGTGTGATGTTCGATTTCATATGATCAGCTTTCACGCACCGGGAAAAAAAAAACCTGCTACCAGATTTCACTTATTAAACTCATTAGTTTAATGTTCAATGACCTTAAGATGAGATTAGAAGATAATTGTGAGCAGAGAACCTCACATGTAAAGTCTAATTGGTCGTCATGTTTATGAATATCCGAATTTTGTTGGACTTGTAATTTTTGGGTCTCCTTGCTCGTACCCCACAAGAAAATATACAGCCCACCAGCCAGCAATAGTGCCCCCAGAATACTGTACATACAACATTTCATACTATACCATTAAGGCATTACTGAGAGTATGAAGAAATACTAAACAGTCTTAAAAAAAAATGAATTTCACCAATTTTTGTATTATGTGGCTCAGTTGCTCTCAACTTAATTTTTCACAACATAATTCTAATAACTTTCATACTAATCATTCAGTTAATATTTTCTTTGCTGTCAGTCACCTTTTGTTCATTTCAATACCAATTTTCCACACCCTTGAAACTATATTGTAATATCACAAAAAGGTTGCACTACAAGATTTAGTAACCTTCATGAATCATGTTATGTCCTTCGGTCATTTTTGAATCGCTATCAGTCTATATTTATAATAAAAGAATAATATTTTAAATATGAAAATAATAAATTTTCTGTTTTACAAGTCATATATGAGATTCATCTTACATAATAATATTTGTATTGAATAATGGCATGATAGTATGTTCGGTTATGGTGATAGAACAGAACGTAAAGTGGTGGTTGTTCTGTTCTGGTTACAGAGCGAAACAAAGGACTCATTCCCATTTGTTCCATTGTTTGTAAAAAGGATGGATAAATCGTGAATATATAAACGAGTCTTCCCCCTTACTTTTCTTCTTTTTCTTGACCATCTTTTTTCATGTATATAAATACATGATCGTTTGAAATTTTGTTTGCCAGCTGAGTCGTCGTGTCTTGATTCCCGATGATTCGTTGTACCATGACGGTCAATATGAATAAAAATATATTTCTTTCCATTCGAGCTCCAAATTCTCATATGATAGCCCAAGCTCAAATTCTAACATTATTTTTTTAACATCTTGTTTAATAATAGAGGAAACGTAAGTTAAATAGCAAGAACGGAAAGGAAAAGAAAGTTGATACATGTGAAATCGATAGAACCGAGTTATTTTGGAAACTCGTTTCGGTTTGGGTGATGAATTATAATATTTGATTAAATGGGTTAATCTTTTATCATCAAAAATAATAAAATGTTAGGACCTTATCTTAATTGGTTACTTTCTTGGCTTGTCATAAAACACTTAATTGTCGGCCAGTGCCAGTCACGAAATCTGGAGCGTGGCGATGCCCGCTGGTTACCCTCAGTCCTCACTTTCATCGTTCTCAAGTTCTATCTCCTCGACTGCCGTAGCTTTCCAATATTAGAAACCAAAACCAGCGGAAACTTGTGAGAGGTAAATATTTTCTTCAAATCGTAACTATTTTAAACAGATACATTGTTGATGGGTTTTATATGATTCAGTTGTTTTCTCCATAGCAGATGGATTTATATGTTGTTTGAATCTATTTCTTAGTTATTAAGAAAATTATTCTGTGGCAATGAGCTGAGAATCTGCCGATAAGGCTTCTTTGTGTTTATTATTCAAGCAAAGGCTGCTTCAATGGAACACGTGTCGGATGTATTGAAAATGAGAGCTCTTCGACTTTCATGTTACTGGATTTGAAGCTGAGTGTGAATGTGCTGAAACTGCACCTGGTTTTTTGCAGAATCTGAGATGGGGTAGGTCGGTTGAGCATTATTGAACTATAACAGCCAGATTGCTCTTCTGGCTGTGGTTGATTAACAACATCAAACACCAGAAGAAAATAATTTTTCACGGGTTTTTTCATGTTGACGATTTCTTTTCACTATAATTCTGATTTGGATTGGACAGACTTTGGATTGGAACCTTGGACGCAGCTGAGGTGGCGGCCTTAGCTTACGATAAGGCTGCGAATAAGCTGAGGGGGGACTTTGCGAATCTGGATTTCCCCCTTTTAAAAACATCAATTGTGGCAAGGATTTAGTGGGTTCAAACCCCTTCATTCCTCTGTTGATGCAAAACTTGATAATTTTTGTGAGACGATGTGGGTAAGCCTTTTTGTCTCCTCCACTGTCCCACTCTCAGCCCATCTGCCCCAGCTTCGCTCCCGCAAAAAAGTCACCAGTGCGCGGACTCTCCAGATACGGACTTTCGAGACTTACAAGGATCAGTTGATTCGCCAAACAGAGGTTGGTCATGTCGACGAAGCAATCTCGACCCTTGATCTCATGTCTCGGGCTAATCTCACCCCTGACCTTACCACCTACTCCGTCCTCCTCAAGTCCTGCATCCGAACTCGGAACTTCCGTTTGGGTCAGCTCGTCCACTCCAGGATCTTGGAATCGGGGCTCAAACTTGACTCATTTGTCCTCAACTCCCTCCTCAGTCTTTATTCTAAAAGCGGTGATCAGAAAATGGCGGAGGAGATATTTGAGTCCATGGGTGACACGAGGGACTTGGTTTCATGGAGTGCGATGATATCTTGTTATGCGCACAGTGGTTCAAATTTTGAAGCGGTTCAGAAGTTTGTCGAAATGGTGCAATTTGGAGAGCACCCGAATCAGTTTTGCTTCTCTGCGGCATTGCGGGCGTGCTCGAGTAGGGAGTACGCATGGATGGGATTGGCGATTTTTGCATTTTTGTTAAAGACGGGATATTTTGAATCTGATGTTTGTGTTGGTTGCGCTTTAATTGATTTGTTCGCCAAGGGATTTGGTGATTTGGGATTAGCTAAGAATGTGTTTGATGCTATGCATGAGAAGAACTCTGTATCCTGGACCTTGATGATTACAAGAACTGCACAAATGGGTTCTCCTGAAGATGCCATTGAGATGCTTTTGGATATGGTCACGGAAGGGTATATCCCCGACAGCTTCACATTTAGTAGCACGTTATCGGCTTGTAGCGAATTGGGGTGGTTATATATTGGGCAGCAGTTGCATTCTTGGCTTTTCAAGAATGACCTTTGGTTGGATGTCTATGTGGGATGCAGTTTGGTGGATATGTACGCAAAATGTGCGGCCTATAATTCAATGGGCGATTCGCGAAAGGCTTTTGATAGAATGCCTGAACATAATGTCATGTCTTGGACTGCAATTATCACTGGGTATGTGCAAAGTGGAGAATGTGGCATGGAGGCCATAAAATTATATCTTCAGATGTTGACAGAAGCCATGGTAAAACCAAATCACTTCACGTTTGCTGCTCTTCTGAAGGCTTGCGGGAATCTTTTGGATCCAAATTTGGGTGTGCAGATACATAATCATCTGGTAAAGTTTGGTCTTTCATCGGACGATTGTGTTGTTAACTCTGTCATCAGCATGTATGCCAAGACTGATAGAATGGACGACGCACGAAAAGCATTTGAATTATTATTTGAAAAGAATTTGGTTTCATATAACACTATGATTGATGGATATGCACGGAATCTGGAACCTAACGAGGCTTTCGAACTTTATAACCAAACTAAAATTTCTGGTACATGTGGCGATGCTTTTACGTTTGCTAGTCTCCTGAGTGGGGCTGCAAGTATTGGAGCAGTGGGGAAAGGGGAGCAAATGCATGGTCGGTTGCTGAAAGCTGGTTTTGCATGCAATCAACATGTGTGTAATTCGTTGGTCTCTATGTATGCCAGGTGTGGCAACATTGAGGCAGCATTTCAGGTTTTTGAAGAAATGGGAGATCGAAATGTGGTATCTTGGACATCGATAATCACAGGCTTCGCAAAGCATGGTTTGGCCAATAGGGCTTTGGAATTATTCAAGAAAATGCTTGACTTTGGGGTGAAACCTAATGAGATCACGTACGTAGCTGTTCTCTCTGCATGTAGCCATGCTGGCTTAATAGACGACGCGTGGAGGCATTTTCATTCGATGTACAATGAAGTAGGGATAAAACCAAGAATGGGACACTATGCATGCATGGTGGATGCATTAGGAAGAATGGGATCTTTAGATACAGCAGCGCAGTTCATCAAATCAATGCCTTTTAGGGCTGATGCTCATGTCTGGCGCTCATTGCTAGGTGCCTGTCGTGTTCATGGTAACACAGAACTTGGCAAGCTTGCCGCCATGGAAATTCTTGAACAAGAACCAAACGACCCAGCAGCATTAGTCCTACTATCTAACTTATACGCCTCAAGTGGTAAATGGGAAAATGTGGCAAAAATTAGAAAAAGTATGAAAGTACAGAATTTAATCAAGGAGGCGGGCTGTAGTTGGATCGAAATAGCTAAAAAGGTGCATAAATTTTATGTAGGGGATACCAAGCATCCCCAAGCTCAGCAAATATATGAAGAATTGGATCAGTTGGGGCGACGGATTAGGGAGATGGGTTATGTCCCAGACACCAATTTTGTACTTCATGAGGTGGAGGAGGAACTAAAGGAGCAAATTTTGTCTCAACACAGTGAGAAAATTGCTTTAGCATTTGGACTCATTAGCACTAGTAAATCGATGCCAATTCGAATTTTTAAGAATCTCCGGGTTTGTGGAGATTGCCATACGGCTATGAAGTATATTTCCATGGCGACCGGGAGGGAGATAGTAGTGAGAGACTACAACAGATTTCACCATATCAAGGATGGTAAATGTTCCTGTAATGACTATTGGTGAATGCTTACAAGATTTTATCTTCTAACATGAATGATCACAAAATGATATTTCTATTTTTCTTTTCATGTAATTAGGTTAACAAACATGCATCATTTTATCAAGTGGCATAGAAAGTGAAAACATCATGATTTCTTGATATATTAGTGTACAATATTAACAGCATATATATAAACTAACGTCTTCATGTCTAAAACATGGCCTAAAAAGAATCATAATCTGTCCGGTCATGAAACAATGAATAGAAGGAAAAGATGAGTTTCAAAGACCAATGAGTTACTTTCATGTGCTATTTTTATTACGGATGTTGCGATGTTATCCATAGACCAGTGTCCACCCCTATCACATAAGGGTGGATCCCATATACGTAGATCCTACCCCCCCCATGTGAAGGGGTTGGAACTACTCTATAGTAGCATATGTGAGGACGTGGAACAGTGTTCTATGAGTAGCATAAATCCAACGCTATATACATTAAATTTTGGACATCAATTTTTTGACGGTTGGTGTCCAAAATTCTGCTACTCTGTTTTTTTTTTTTTAAGTTAACCTATTAATGGGCTAACCCTCTATATAGGACAGAGCCTCTTGACCCATACAGGTGGTAAATCGAGGGATATGCACGAGTAGGCAGGGGTCCGAGGGAGAGGAGCCATATAAAGGACCAATTTTCAGAGCATATTTCCACAATATTTCAGTGGGGAATATGCTCCACCCGAGAATCGAACCCGTGAAGTCGGGGAAGTTATTCCCACATCACCCCAGGTCTTACCAACTCATCTGTGCCCGGGGCTATGCTACTTTGTTGTTTAGTAATACCATGGTCTTTCCTATGGTGTGACTTTCAACTTGTATGCGTGGTTAAAATTAATTTGTAACTTCCACTCAATTTTTATTTTTTTATTTTTTTGTAATTTATGATGAAACCAGTATCTTAAATTCCACAAATAACTGGAAGCAAGAAGTTAAATATAAAAACATGGTTAGATCAATTATCAAACTTTTTTTCTTTTAAAAATGAAATCGAGATTATTTGGTGACAGATATCATTGAGATGAACCAGCAATTTAGGACAATGTCGTATCAAGGTGCGCTTTTACCAACTCTAATAATTGATTGGAATTTAATCAAGATTCTAATTATTCCAAAAAAAAATTGGCTTATTTAATAATTTGATCGGCGAGATTATTGGATCTTAAACTATACACTTAACGAATTCGGGGCCAATTCAGAGTACTGGAGCAGATTGTTAGCGCATCAACTGGACAAGGAAATTCTTTATTAGTGAACTATTGGGGTTAAACAAAGTCAATAGGCCCAAATGTAGTGATTTCTCGTCAACAACATATATGCTGTGTTACATAAATAATTCACTTATTTATGTTGAATTAAGTAATTTAAAGTTTTACTATGGAAGGATTTCAAAAATATGTTAATATGTCTTAAAACTGAATTTTGGTTCAGTAGCAAAAAAAAAAGTGCAAAGGAAGTGATGCCCCCCATAACCACCTCGGAACCCGAGGACCGAGCCGTTCACCCGAAGACTCCGACGCACGCCAACAGCTCGGGAGTCGCCCGAGGACCATGTCCCGATGGGTGAAGACTTTGCTTTTCTTTGTTAATGTAATTTCCGCTTCCGCACTCTGTAATTAAATTTCTCCGATTTTCAGTTGTAAAGACAATCATTTTGATTATGTAATAGACTGGTTTTTGAGCTGCACTATGAGGCTTGATGTTTTGTAATTAATAATTATTAAACATCACCGGTGTTCACGTCCAGGCCCGATCTCGGGGCGTGACATCGTCCGCCCGAGATCTCCGTCGAGATATGCTCATCTCAAACCTTCTAGCCCCTCTATAAATATCAGGTACACACTCATTCTGAGGGACTCCCATTCTCTCATTCATTCTCGCATACTCTTGCTCTCACAGCACATATATGCTCTCTTTTCTCTCTCGCCACTACCTGACTTAGGCATCGGAGGGACTACGTCGGACACACTTCCGACGCCCTCTGACCTGTGATTTATGGCTGCAGGCACCCATAAGACGTGTTCTCCACCCTCCAGTGCCCGACACCCGTCAACAACTCCTCTATGATCCGACCCCCGAGCTCCTCGAAGCGGTGGCAGCTCTCGGCTGACAAAATTCGGCTACATCAATTGGCGCCGTCTGTGGGAAACGTTAAAGGAAGAATACAAGACGCCACCCAAGAGGACTAGAGCTCGGGAGACCATCCTGCTATCCGCTCACGGGTGCATCTCCCGGGCTTAGAGCGCCACCTCGGGATCTCGTGGCTCGACTATTCTAACATCCCGAGCTGATATGATAACCAGTGGCATCCCGACGTAACGGCACGACGTGCGATAGTTCAACCCTACATAAGCAACTTGATGAGGGAACATGTCGGGCCCGTGCAAATTCATAATTACTCAGACAGGTACATTCAACCGCTTTCGCTCGTCTCTAAATACTCATGATATTGTCGATAGAGCATAAGCCCGACCTACGCTACTAAGCTCGGGCTGCTTCCCGAGGACGTTCTATCAAGATCAGGTTTTGCCCGACCTGGAATATCATATGTGTGCTCTCGTATCACTCGAACTATTCTTCGCGCGGTTACTTCGAAACCTTCGCCTGAGATTGTAGCCCGCCTACAGACACGTTAAACTAAGGTCAGTAATTTCTTACTCTGTAAATACATTATGAAAAATTATGCTTTAACACAGGTCGACTCGATCCGCTCGAGAACATGCCGATATTTCTTTTCTCGAGAATTTCACATCCTGCTCGGAAATCTCTTTTCTGCTCTGCTCATGCCCTGCTCGGGAGTCTTTTGTCCCGACCCGGCTCGAAGGACTATTAGCCCTGCTCTGGAATCTCTGGCCTCGACCTGCTCAAGGACGTGTTAATCTTTATTTGCTCTGGAATCCTTTATCCCACTCTGCTCGGGAGTTTATTACCCCTGCTCAGGAGTCTATTATATCGTCCAGCATGGGAATTTATCATCCATTCTGCCTAGGAATCTGTTATTCCAAGGACCCGAGACTTCGAATCCCGAGGCCTCATAGCAACCCGAATAACCAAGTGGAAGACTGAAGAACCAGTCTTAGCCCCCCGACCAAGGGGCCGATCCTCCCGAGGAGTCCTCGTCGCGAACAAAGAAACGCAAAGAGATTGGCGCCCAAGCTCGTAGTTCGTCTACGAACTTGATAAACTAAGGTTAGTAATTATCACCCTTGTCGTGTTACTTTACAAAAAACATGTTTCAACACAGGTCAACCCGACCTGCTCGGTAGTATGTTAGCCGTGGCGGAACCTATCATCTATATCCGCTCGGGAATTTAGCCTGCTGGGAAATTTTGTCCCGTTTTGCTCGGGAATTCCTTATGCTTTGCTCGGGAATATACTACTTTTATTTGCACGGAAATTTATTACGCCAAGCTTGGGAATCTATTATCCCACCTTGCCTGGAGAAGTACTAATCTGGCTCTGCCCGGGATTCTGTTATTCTATCCCCCCTAGGAGTCTTTCATTGATCTGCTCGAGAAGCTATTCTCTACTCTGTACGAGAAGCTATTCTCTGCTCGGCTATTGCTTTGTTCGGGAATCTATTACCCGCTCTGCTCTTGACCCGCTCGGAAGTCTATTATATTTCCCTACTCAGGAATATGTCACTCCAAGTCCATTCCGCACTGGCCACTAAGCCCGACCAGCTCGGCACTTAAGCCCAGTTCCACACTGACCCCTCCTCGCGTAGCTCTTCTACGTGAGTGCATAAGCCCGACCAGCTCGACACCTAAACCCAGTTCCGCACTGGCACCTCCTCGCGTAGCTCTTCTACATGAGTGCATAAGCCCGACCAGCTCGGCACCTAAGCCCAGTTCCGCACTGGCACCTCCTCGCGTAGCTCTTCTACGTGAGTGCATAAGCCCAACCAGCTCGGCACTTAAGCCCAGTTCCGCACTGGCACCTCCTCGCGTAGCTCTTCTACGTGAGTGAATAAGCCCGACCAGCTCGACACTTAAGCCCAGTTCCGCACTGGCACCATGTCAGGCCCCGTGCTAATTACTCACAATTAACACGTAATAAGCGCAAAAACACGGAAGCTTGAAATCAGGTCTTAAAAATTTTTCGAAATACAATGGGCTTGAACTTCAATTCATACATTCAAAATATCAATAATTAAAATATGAGTTGACTCAAACTCATCCTCAACAGGTATCAACAAAATATCAAATCAAATACAGATCCCCAATACATGATAACACGGGGCATCCCCCGGTTCAATACATATCGTATATAGACTGGGAATCAGGGACGCGGGGATCGACCAGCTGAACTTCCACTCTGCCCAGCTTGGTTACCTGAAGCTCCTGCAAATGGGCAACGCAGACCCAGACAAGACAAAAGCAGGAAACAAGTACGAGGTCAAGCCTCAGTACGAAGAGCTATCAAAGCAGATACTTCGTTGGCATATTTAAGTCCGACCTACTCGGGAAACTATCATCCTGTTGAGGAATCTGTCGTATCCCGCTCTACCCGGGACCTTTCTACATCTCGCTGGGAAGTTTATTACCCCGCTTTGATTGGGAATCTTATCTTGTCCTGCTCGGAAACCCGCTATTCCAACTAGCGCTGCAGTCTATAAGTACAACCAGATCGGAAGTCTGTCATCTCCGCCTACTCGGAGTATGTTATCTACATTTATTGCGGAATCTATTAGCTCGACCTGTTCGAGAAAATGTTATTTGGGAGTTTACTGCCACGACCTGCTCCGGGAGGTGTTGATCTTTATCTACTCGTGAATCCATTCTCGACCTGCTCGGGAATACTATCGCTCTACTCGGGAACTTATCACGTCACGCTTGGGAGTCTATTATCTTTGCTCAGAATCTATTATATTTCCCTGCTCGGGAATATACATTACCCCGCTCTGTCCCCGACCTGCTCGGAAAATTTTTCTCTACTCATTGACTGTATCATCTCGATCAGCTCGGAATATTATCCTGCTATGAAGTCTATTATCACTACCTGGGTGTCTATTGTCCCGACCAACGGCTGCGGTTTTCCCCAGAAAGCACAAGCTTATGCCTCGGGTCCCGACCATTACTCTACAGTCCTATACTTCAATTCTTCATCTAGGACTCGCGGCGGGGGATACTCCTGATGCCCCCCATAACCACCTCGGGACCCGAGGACCGAGCCGTTCACCCGAAGACTCCGACGCACGCCAACAGCTCGGGAGTCGCCCGAGGACCATGTCCCGTTGTGAGGAAGATTCCATATTGCACATGCATTTCCTTATACAGGCGGATACGCTTTCCTTATTTGAAGGATCCATAGACGATTCGAATTTCCTTATTTGGCCAACAAAATCGCCGAGGATCGCGGAAGATCTCCCCGAAGATCATGGAGAATATCTCGCCCGCCCGAGATCTCCGCCGAGATATGCTCATCTCAATCGCCTAGCCCCTCTATAAATACCAGGTACACACTCATTCTGAGGGACCCCCATTCTCTCATTCATTCTCGCATACTCTTGCTCTCACAGCACATATATGCTCTCTTTTCTCTCTCGCCACTGCCTGACTTAGGCATCGGAGGGGTTACGCCGGACACACTTCCGGCGCCATCTGACCTGTTATTTATGGCTGCAGGCACCCATAAGACGTGTTCTCCACCCTCCAGTGCCCGACACCCGACGACAACTCCTCGATGATCCGACCCCCGAGCTCCTCGAAGCGGTGGCAGCTCTCGGCTGACAAAATTCGACCACATCAGGAAGATATTAATATTAAATTGAGAACCAACATATCGGTGGAACAAACATACAAGACATAAAATACAGCTCTCATATATACATAAAATACTTTAAAAACATAGGAACTCATACTAACCAATAATTTATTTTGAAAATATGATGAAATATATAACTCATAACTAAGCACTAAGTTGAGAAACTTAATTGTCAAATTGTTCATTATATCACTTATATAGCTAGCTAGATACTTATTACAACTTAAATGTGACAACCAACGTGCTAGCTGATAATAATAATAAAGAGAATTTGAAAGCACGATGAATTGAGCCAGGACAACATCGATACATATAGTATTAGTTACAAGGACAAGATCATATGAGTAAAGTCTTTTAGATGATATAAGAAAACTATACTATATTGAATAGAATAAAGAGGAGTGAGGTGGTGAAGCGGGAAATCTGTGTTGCCAGGCTTGCTTGCACCCTAATCCTCCACAGAGAATCGTTGCCAAAACAAAAAGTAATAAGTTTGCTTCAAAGCCAACCGATTCCCACTTCTTTCCTTGGTTGTCATTCACAAAAATTCTCATATATATTATTTGTATCAGCTGAAAGTTACAGGATCACAGAGTTGGAGTCTCACACATCCTCGTCAATTCTGGACCTTAATATTTGGTATATATAAAATACTATTTGTATTAACATGAACTCAACCACGTATGAGATTCCAACCCTCAATCAAGTCATTCTTCTATAAATATACGATTGAATAGTCCATGCATGGCAAAGTTTCTTTATCTCTCTGTTTCCTTCATCATATTGTTTTAGTTGAAAGGAAAAGGAAAAAAAAAAACGGAAGCTAGAAAGTAAACAAGGAGACGACACGAAAAGTATGCAGATTCAACAAGAAACGGCGATGGTGGCTGAGGATTGCAACGATGCCATGAAAGGAAAACGTGGCAAGAGATCGAGATCATCAGGTTCACCTCTTGCATTAACCATGGCCACAAGCTCATCTAGCACCGCCAACATCGGCAGCGAAGGCGGCGGTCAAAGCACCGGCAGCAGCGTTCTGAGTGACATTTCCGCCAGTTCTGATCACTACTTGACGTTAACTTCCCGTGAGTTCAAGCACAGACAAGAAGAAGAAGAAGAAGAAGACATGGCGAATTGTCTGATTCTCTTGGCCAAAGGCCGCCGCCAGGTGTCATCACCTCGGTTTCCTGCCGCCGCGAACAAGGGGACCGTGGCGGCGGGGGATGCAGAGTTATACCGCTGCAAGACGTGTAACAAGAGTTTTTCTTCATTCCAAGCACTAGGAGGCCACCGAGCCAGCCACAAGAAACCCATGATCAAGCCATTAACAACAACCGTGGAGGACCAAAACCCATTAGCAGAAATCAAGGAGGAACGTGTTGGTCGGACAATTCTTTCGTTCAAAATCAGGAGCAGAAGTCTGGCCATGTGCGGCGGCACGTTAAACAAGTCTAGGGTTCATCAGTGTTCCATATGCGGAGCTGAATTCGCCTCCGGCCAGGCCTTGGGCGGCCACATGCGGCGGCACAGGCCACTTCCGCCGTCTGAAAACAGTAGCCACAGCGAGTCCCGGGAAGAAAAGAAGCCCGGAAAAATGTTGTTATTAGACCTCAATCTTCCGGCCCCTGAAGAACTAGTCTTCTCCGCCACCCCTCTAATTAATTGCCATTACTAGCTAGATATCGATTAATTCTTTCCTGTATTATTATTTTTTATTTGATCTCGCAGTCGAACTCAGACCGTGTAATCATTTTATGTTATTCATTATATTCATAAATGTGACAATCGATTGAAATAGATCTTTGCGTATAAAGGATAACTAATCCATAGAAGAATTTATTAGAAGTCTTTTCAATAGAATACGATTATGACAGCATATATGTGATGGCTGGATTGAATATGAAGTTAATTTGGATCGCTTTAACACAAACTAAAGTACTGGCCTGATATCACTAGATATCAAGATTATTTTTATAAACTTTTGTAAGATTAATTAATTTTATTATGCTTTCGCGTGTGATAAATTTTTTTTTCAGTCTAGCCAAAATAAAGAGAGTGGTTATAATCACAAACAATAAGTGCTTATAAGTTTTTGATATAAAACCATATAACATCCAAATTTTCGTGAAATTCGGCTGAAATTAAACATATCCAAAACCTGATAGAACGATGATTCTGCTTCTACGAAATTGATTACAGGAAAAACCAAGTATAATAATTACTTAACGAGTATAGTTATTATGACAACAAACTTTTGCAATAACAGCAATTCAGGAAAAAATTATTTCTTAAATATTACCCACTTTTGATGTTCAGATTATCACATTTGTTTCATATATCTGTCTTTTGTTTTCTAATTTATTATATACCCTCATCAAAACAGAATATGTTGCACAACACACCCTAAATCTCAGATCAAATGTTTGGAATAAGAGATCTGGATAATTTGTAAAGTTGGACAAACAAATTTCGGTAATTGGATTATAATTAGTTACATGTCTACATAGATGCCTCAAATTCAATGGGACAAAAACACACTCCATGTTTTATGGCTTCTATGACTTATAATTAGATACAATGTCACTCACACACATTTAATGTCACATTTTGTGTTGCTCACTCAAAGTTTTTGGTATTAATTGATGGAGAGGTGCACATGCTTCTTGCTGTTTGTGCATGAATTTCAGTTACATTGTATTTTAATGTTGTCACACTCTTTCATTTTTGTCGCACAAAAAAAAAATTCTTGGCTATCCTCCAACCCAAGAGGTGTGGCTCAACTTTATTTGATTAGTTTCAACTAACATAGCATAAATCTCTATGTGCTGGTTCTTCAAATACAGGATTAATACAGCCACATAAATGAGATTAGATCCAGATATGAAGCTCATACTCAATTACGAATTACTCTAACTAACGAGAAGTAAGTTTATGGTTGTCACCTGCATATATAGTTCAAACTCTAGAATGAATTCGAGGATGTGATGTCTGTAATTGGCAGGTGTATGTTTCTGTTTCGTCTAAGTCGAGGCGAGAAAAGTCCTCTTTCCGCAAGACGAAATTGCCCGAGAAATGTGCTCTCGTTGGTGGTCAGTTGTCTCCAACTGGTGCAACTCTTCATCCGAACAGGTGCTGCTTCACTCGAAGAGGTGCACCGGTTGAAGAGAGTAGTTCCGTTCCGAAGGGGTGCACTGCTAGTCGAAGTGATGCATCCTTTCAGAAACAGATGCACTGTTTCAGAAAGTCATTTCGGCTATCGGTTTAGTTCGGTTCGCGGTTCGGTTTATTTTCGGTTTGACTTTGAGAAATTAAATAATTTGAATAAATTTTTCCCAAAACGAGAATTTGAAAGGCTTTTCTGTGTGGACATGAGCACTGGCGAGCGGTGTGGAGGTGGTAGACGACATGTTTGATGAGGTAATGAAAACAGAAACACCAGAATTTCGTCTTGCGATTGTAATTGGCAGGTGTATGTTTCTGTTTCGTCTAAGTCGAGGCGAGGAAAGTCCTCTTTCCGCAAGACGAAATTGCCCGAGAAATGTGCTCTCGTTGCGGCAATCGTCCCTAAGATACAACGACGACAAATCACAAAGTGCAGCACAACACCTTGTAATGGCAGCGAACAAAAGAAGCTTTCGAACTTTCTGAGAATGAGGAGGGAAATATAGTTCCGAGAGAAGAGAACAAGAATACAGATTGCTGCAGGAAAAGTGTGTCTCTCGAATCAACACCACCAGTATATATAGACGGTGGTCAGTTGTCTCCAACTGGTGCAACTCTTCATCCGAACAGGTGCTGCTTCACTCGAAGAGGTGCACCGGTTGAAGAGAGTAGTTCCGTTCCGAAGGGGTGCACTGTTAGTCGAAGTGATGCAGCCTTTCAGAAACAGATGCACTGTTTCAGAAAATCATTTCGGCTGTCGGTTTTAGTTCGGTTCGAGTTCGGTTCGCGGTTCGGTTTATTTTCCCAAAGGGTCCAACCCTTACCTCAAAATTGGAACTATATAAGTTGAATAACCTTTCTAAATCCACCAATGTGGGACAACACCCTTATTGGGCTTTCATTCACACTTATATCCCAACAATCCCCCACATGAATGAAAATAATTCACGCGTACAGACTCGTTTGAAAGTTCTTTGCGAATTATTATTGCATCAGGATAGGTGGTTTTTGACTTTGAACCTTCCTTAGTAACATACCATCGGATTTACTAGTTAGGTAGTGACATGATGTCTTGAACTAGCCAACCGTTCGTGTAAATCAAGTCAATGGTACTTACACAACAATAATTCTAACATATTTTGTTCTCATTGTTGTGTCCTTTTCGGCCCTGGACCATATCTTAGATTCATAAGTGTTTTCCATTTGAAGCGGCCATTACTTCTCACTTATATAGGTGATCTCCTATCGTGGGTATCCTGCCATACCCTACCTTTTAGGTATAGGAATCATTAAAAGCAAGCTTAACCTCACCACATATTGCAGGGATGTCTTACTTGGAAGTTATAGGAATGAGACTTTACAATTTCCAAATACTCAAGCTAATATTTATAACTTAGTTGTCCCTTTGAACCAAGGTTTTGGGATCTCCAATTCTCAAGGTTGGGTTACCGCTATAAACATTTTATTTTGTGGGTTTTAATCCCATTCCTTTCATCAATTTTGTACATTTGATCTCTATTTATACCTTTAGTAAACGGATCCGCTAGGTTTTCCTTTGATCTTATGTAGTCAACCGAAATAACCCCATTAGAGATCAACTGTCTAATGGTATTGTGTCTGCGACGAATATGTCGAGACTTACCATTGTATATACTACTTTGTGCTCTTCCTATTGCAGATTGACTATCACAATGAATGACAATAGAAGGAACTGGCTTATTCCAACAAGGAATATCTTCAAGAAAGTTTCTTAGCCACTCGGCTTCTTCCCCGGCTTTATCTAAGGCAATAAACTCCGATTCCATCGTTGATCGAGCTATACACGTTTGCTTAGATGATTTCCAAGACACTGCTCCTCCACCTATAGTGAATACGTATCCACTCGTGGACTTGGAGTCTTTTGTGTCCGATATCCAATTAGAATCACAATATCCTTCTAATACTGCTGGGTATTTTGTATAGATTAAACCGTAGTTTGATGTATACCTCAAATATCCAAGCACTCTTGTTAGCGCTTTCCAGTGATCCTTACTTGGATTGCTCGTGAACCTACTCAATTTGTTCACGGTATGTGCAAGGTCAGGGCGAGTACAGTTTGTTAAAAACATTAAACTTCCTATTACCCTCGCATATTCAAGTTGAGAGACAGGCTCTCCTCGAGTCTTTGCTAAGTGAACACCCAAGTCCATCGGTGTTCTATCTGGACGACTCATCAACGTACTAAATCGTTGAAGTACCTTTTCAATATAATGGGTTTGTGATAGTATAATACCATCTGGTGTCCTAGAGATCTTGATCCCTAGTATAATATCACACAACCCTAGGTCTTTGGTTTCGAAATGTTTTTTCAACATTTCCTTTGTATCAATAATCAACTTATGATTATTTCCCATGATTAGCATATCATCAACATAAAGACAAATAATTACAAATGAAGTTGACATACCTTTGATATAGACGCATTTGTCACACTCGTTGATTTTGAATCCATTTGACTTCATCGTAGAATCAAATTTTTCATGCCACTGTTTTGGCGCTTGTTTTAGTCCATATAGCGACTTAACAAGTTTACATACTTTCTTTTCTTGTCCAGGTATAACAAACCCTTCGGGTTGTTCCATATAAATTTCTTCTTCAAGTTCTCCATTCAAAAAGGCAGTTTTCACATCCATTTGATGAATCTCAAGTTCATGCAATGCAGCGATAGCGATGAGAACACGAATGGATGTAATCCTTGTAACAGGAGAATATGTGTCAAAGAAATCATATCCTTCCTTTTGTCTAAACCCCTTAGCAACCAAACGAGCCTTGTATTTGTCTATAGATCCATCTTCTTTGTATTTCCTTTTAAGGATCCATTTACACCCTAAAGGCTTACAACCTGGGGGAAGATCAGTTAACTCCCATGTATGATTATGCATAATGGAATCTATTTCATCTTGTATAGCTTCTTTCCAGAAAGGTGCTTCTGGATTAGACAAGGCTTCCTGAATGCTTTGAGGTTCATCATCTAATATATATGTTAGGAATTCAGGACCAAAAGATTTCTCAATCCTTGCTCTTTTGCTGCGTCTAGGTTCATCATTTGTTTCAGATGATTCAATCGTTGTTTCATAAGCTCTCTTAGTAGAGCTTTCTTTCTTTTCCTTACAAGGAAATTTGCACTCAAAGAAGACAGCATTCCTTGATTCCAAGATTGTTCCTTCACTAATATCAGAAATTTCTGACTTGTGAACCAAGAATCGATATGCACTGCTATTGAGTGCATATCCTATAAATACGCAGTCAATTGTCTTAGGGCCTATTTTGACTTGCTTTGGCTTAGGTATTTCTACTTTTCCAAACACCCCCACACTTTAAGGTATTTGTAAGATGGTTTTCGGCCCTTCCATAATTCATATGGAGTTTCATCTTTACCCTTGTGTGGTATTTTGTTAAGAATGTGGTTTGCAGTCAATATGGCTTCACCCCACAAGTTTTGAGGTAAGCCAGAGTTTGTAAGCAAAGCGTTCATCATCTCTTTTAGAGTTCTATTTTTGCGTTCTGCAACCCCATTAGATTGAGGTGAGTATGGTGCTGTGGTTTGATGAATTATGCCAGAGTTTGAACAAAATTCTTCAAACGGAGCGACATACTCTCCGCCTCTATCGCTTCGAATCATTTTGATTTTGGATGTCAATTGATTCTCAACTTCATTCTTATATTTCGTGAACGCTTCTATTGCTTCATCCTTACTTCTTAATAAGTAAACATAGCAATATCTTGTGCAGTCATCGATAAACGTTATAAAATATCTTTTGCCACCTCTAGTTTGCACAAGTTTTAAATCACATACGTCGGTGTGAATTAATTCAAGTGGCTTTGTACTTCTTGTCACAGAATGGAATGGAGCCTTAGCCAATTTTGTTTCAACACAAATCTCACATTTTTCTTGTGGATTCCTTTTAAATGCAGGTAATACATTTAAATTAGCTAGTCTTTGCAACGTGTTGAAGTTGACATGTCCTAATCGTTCATGCCATAAATTGGAAATTTCAATCAAGTAAGAAGAATTATTAATTTTATTCTTCGCCTCAGGGCGGATAACATTCATTACATTGAGTTTAAAGAGTCCATTATGCTGGTACCCTTTGCCTACAAACATTCCTCCTTTAGTGAGGACAAACTTATCCGACTCAAATACAAGTCTAAAACCCGCTTTGCTTAGTAGGGATCCCGAAACTAAGTTCTTGCGAATGTCCGGCACGTGCAACACATTCTTCAAATTCACTTCTTTTCCAGATGTCATCTTTAGTACCACGTTCCCAATTCCCACGACATCAGACGTCGTTGAATTTCCCATGTAAAGTTTCCTATCACTGACAGCAGTGTAGGACGAGAACATTCCCTTTTCAGAGCATATATGACTGGTGGCGCCGGTGTCAACCCACCATTCTCTCGGGTTATCTACCAAGTTGGCTTCAAACACCACGGCAGATAAGTCAATTTCCGAAAGGTCGATTGGTACACTCCGGTCTTGGACAACATTCGCTTGGCCTCGATTCTGACTTTTGTCCTTCTTCGGAAGGCGACAGTCCTTGGCCATATGATTTGGTTTGCCACAGTTGTAGCACGTTCCTTTGAACTTTTTGGCCGTCCCTCGCTTCTTTTCGTTGAAGGAGCGCTTGCGTTTTTGAGCATTACTTGATTCTGTCAAATTTGCTTTAGCCTCGGCCTCCATAGCCTTTTTGTACGTCTTAGCATCGGATGTTCGACTATCCTCCTCGATGCGGAGTCGCACAATCAATTCTTCAAGTGTCATCTCCTTTCGCTTGTGCTTTAGGTAGTTCTTGAAGTCTCTCCACATTTGTGGCAATTTCTCGATTATTGCCGCTACTTGGAATGATTCATTTATCTTCATTCCTTCTGCTAATAAATCATGAATAATAATTTGAATTTCTTGTACCTGGCTCATAACAGATTTGGCATCCACCATCTTGTAGTCCAGAAACTTACCGACAACAAATTTCTTTACTCCAGCATCCTCTGTTTTATACTTTTTCTCCAATGAGTTCCATAACTCCTTTGCGGTCTTGACGGAACAGTAAACGCCGTACAGAACATCATCTAGACTGTTGAGAATGTAGTTGCGACACAAGAAGTCGCTGTGGTTCCATGCATCAACCGCTGTCCTCTTTTGGGTATCAGTGTCGCCTTCAGTGACGACTGGTGGTTCCTCGGTTAAGAATCGGGACAGGCTTAGCGTTGTTAGATAGAACAACATCTTTTGCTGCCAACGCTTGAAGTCAGCACCCGAGAATTTGAAAGGCTTTTCTGTGTGGACATGAGCACTGGCGAGCGGTGTGGAGGTGGTAGACGACATGTTTGATGAGGTAATGAAAACAGAAACACCAGAATTTCGTCTTGCGATTGTAATTGGCAGGTGTATGTTTCTGTTTCGTCTAAGTCGAGGCGAGGAAAGTCCTCTTTCCACAAGACGAAATTGCCCGAGAATTGTGCTCTCGTTG
>KV010132.1:402098-443011 GCA_001598015.1 Dorcoceras hygrometricum | reverse complement strand
GGTGGTCAGTTGTCTCCAACTGGTGCAACTCTTCATCCGAACAGGTGCTGCTTCACTCGAAGAGGTGCACCGGTTGAAGAGAGTAGTTCCGTTCCGAAGGGGTGCACTGTTAGTCGAAGTGATGCATCCTTTCAGAAACAGATGCACTGTTTCAGAAAGTCATTTCGGCTATCGGTTTAGTTCGGTTCGCGGTTCGGTTTATTTTCGGTTTGACTTTGAGAAATTAAATAATTTGAATAAATTTTTCCCAAAAAAAATAATGCTTGTCAAAGACCGCACCGCACCCGCACCGCACCAACCGGGCGGGCGCGCGCGTGTGTGTGTGTTTTAGGACCGAGCCGACTAGAGTCATATCCCGCCCAAAAACTTCGGTACCCCAAAGGGTCCAACCCTTACCTCAAAATTGGAACTATATAAGTTGAACAACCTTATAAAATCAACCAATGTGGGACAACACCCTTATTGGGCTTTCATTCACAACTATATCCCAACAATGTCCGGGGCTCAAAAGTGGGCGGAGAGTGATCGCTGGTGTCAAGAGGTTGCACGGACAATGAGCGGCTCCTGGCAGGCTTCTAGGCGAAGAGGCACATGAGTGAAACGATCACACACCGGAATAAGAGGGATTCAGACTGAGTAGTTATAGATGTAGTTGAGTTAGACTTATCAGATTTAATTGGTATTACTCATACCAACAATGTGCATTATCTTCTTTTCTGGAGCTTATTACTTAAGTCTTCCAATATAGATATAAAGAGGCACATGAATGAACCGATCCCACATCGAAATGAGAGGGATTTTGAGACTGGGTAGTTATAGATATAGTTAAGGTAGGCTTATCAGATTTAATTGGTATTACTCCTACCAACAATGTGCATTATCTTCTTTTTTGGGAGCTTATTATTTAAGAACTCCAAAATTAAGCTTGCTTGACTTGGGAAATTTTGTCACTCTATGACCTTCTGGAAAGTTTTCTATGGTGCGTGCGAGTGAGGACAAAACAATCTGGAAAGAACAATGTTGGTAAAGTTAGGACAATCGTTAAATGAAAATGTGTTATCTCACAACCACTCACATCACAAACTACTCCAATTCTGTAATTACAAAATAAAAATGAAAAGACGTTATTGCAATTTCAAATAGTATCTAATGAGCTATATATGTATATTTATTACAATAATCTTTGGCGTATGTTACACTAAAAACGACATAAGACATGAATATTAGATAATACTATATTATCAATTGTTTTTACTTTTCAGTGTGTTACAAGTTTGCCAAGTGCGAAGAACAATTTATTGAAAATTTCAAGACTGTCGAATATATTATTTTCGTTGTAGTGTGCGATAGACGCCTTCGAATCGAGAATGTAGCCATGTAGGAAACAAATATGCTATTAGGCTTATTTAGGGCTTTAGAATCGCGAATATGGGAACAAATTTCCTATGAAGAACCTTCAATGTAATTGGGCTTATTGGGCTTTAGACTTCGAGACGTATTAGAAAGGCCCAGACCGTTTGCAAAAGGACAGAACGTAGGATGGGATACACCGGAATCGAGATCTTTATGGAAACATTTTATTCTAATTTGAGCAAAACTTTTCGAATTATTTTATTCAATAATATATATGTTTCTCGTGAGTTTAAATTCTTAATAATCTATTATATAATTATATATTAAATAAATATATTTTAAACTTGTATTGTCAAGTAGCTCATAAACATACTCGAATATTTTGAGCTGAACTCGAACTCAAACTTTGTTTCGAACCGTTTTATGTCACGTGCTTCCAATTTTTCTTCTAATTGATCTCAAACAAGAATATATTTATTTCAAACCTTAAAATATATATATATATATTGGGTATTCAAGCGTGGATTGATTCGGTTTTGGATGAAAATTTTAACCAAACCCAATATATATCGGTTCATAGTATTTGAAACCAAACCAATATAGTTATTTAAACCAAACCAGCCCTAACCAATAATTTCGGTCTGGTTTGATTCGATTGGGATTTAATTTGTAAGTTTCATAATAAATTAGTATATACAATATTACTATTTGATAATATAGCAACTAGCACTAAACAATATTTAACTTGAACATATTAAATATCGGTATAATAAAATATTTTGCGAATGCACAATATGCATGTATTATCTAATGCAAACTTCAACAAAAGGTGAGATATGTTACTCTCTGATGCACTACCTAAATATCAACAAAAAGAACTTTTTTTACTCTTTTTATCTTTAGTCTTTGACAATAAGTGATCGGGCATTAGATAATTCATTGAAAAAATAAAATATATAAGGACATCACTATTTTTAAAATAGAAAATATTTTCAACTATATGATAGAAAATAAAGCATTCACATTCTTCGAGCTTTTCAACCTCATCCATAACGTCACGAAAATCGATGGTTATTGGAGAAGACCGAAGCCAATTTTGCGCACAAATGAGACTCTCAACTGTTTTTGGATACAATGAACTACGAAAATGGTCAAGTATGCGTCTCCCTATGAGGGTGAGCCGCCGAGTATAGAGAAGTCAGAACGTTTGTTAAGGGTTACAAATTTGTAAATCGCACGCAAAAATATAGATAAACTCACACATAATAGACAATTTCGTTTTGGGCCTCGTGCGAAACTGAATACGTTGGGTTTTCTACCGTCACAACAAATGTTTAATAAGTCTTGGTGCACCCAATTGATGTACCAAACTTGTCTGTGGGCCAATCTGCATCTCTTTCGCACATGATTCAATCGAGAAACTAATTGATTATTTTAAAAGTCCAAAATATATCGTATAATTTTGTACTATACTAACTTCGGTTGGTTTGATTTGGTTCAATTTTTTTTTTTTTACATCTTTAATCAAATTAATATTTACGGTTTAAAAATTTTCTACGCCGATCCAAATCATAATTGACTAAAAACCAATCCAAATCATACAATTTGGATTGGCTGTAACTTCGATAAAATTTAACACGGTTTTGCTTTTCAGAAAAAAAACTAAAATAAAATAACTGGATTGTTTTTTGATCAACTATTTAACCCTAAACCTCAACTAGATTTTTGCCTTTCCGTTGGTTAAAAAAAGAAAAACCTTTAAACCCTAAACCTCAACTTTCAGTGTCCAGAATTAAATTAAATTGTCGACAGCTACCGCCTGCAAGTGACCCGTCGCAGCAAGCGGTAGAGCAACGAAAATGGTTAAGTCGTACCTCCGGTACGAGGCGGCGGCGTCTTTTGGGGTTATAGTCTCGGTGGACTGTAATATAACGTATGATAGCTTCGGCAAGCACCTCTTGGTTGGTGCGCTCGAGAAACTAGGAGTGTGGAATGTGCGCCAAGGAGTTTGCTCGAAATTCCTGGCTCCCACTCCTTCCTCCTCATCCCGCGGCCGCTCCTTAGCTGTCACCTCAATTGCCGCTTCTTCGTCTCCTTCTCTAGTAAATCATACTCTTTCGTCACCGTTTTGTTTACAAGTTGTGATGCAACTCGGATGTCACCGGGAACTAATAGAATTGGAGTGTGTTTTAATATATTATTTGATTATTGTTATTCTTTCAGCAAATCTACCTATGGATAAATATGTTTAACCAAAAGGTGTAGCTAAAAAGATTTAATTTTTAATCACTATCGACTTACATTAAATTCATCTGGGTTTTATGCAGATTGCAAGTGGCTATGCTGATGGCAGCATAAGAATCTGGGACAGCGAGAAAGAAACATGTGAAACCACTTTGAATGGACATAAAAAAGCCGTGACAGTTCTTCGCTACAACAAGATGGGATCTTTACTTGCTTCTGGAAGCAAAGACAATGATATTATATTATGGGATGTGGTTGCGGAGGCTGGGCTCTTTCGCCTTTGTGGGCACCGTGACCAGGTTTCTTAGGTTCTTTTCATATGAACTGGCTCATTCTTTTTCTTGTATGATTTTACTTTGAGTTGAGGGCAGACTATAAATGTTGCATGGTACTTGTATGTGTAGGTTACAGACCTTGTTTTCCTTGATGCGAGTAAAAAACTGGTTAGTTCTTCAAAGGACAAATTCTTGAGGGTTTGGGATCTTGAAACCCAGCATTGTACGCAGATTGTTAGTGGTCATCATAGTGAAATTTGGTCCATCGATGTTGACCCCACTGAAACTTACCTAGTTTCTGGGTCCGCAGATCCGGAGCTCCGGTTTTTTACTGTAAAAAAGGATTTTGATAAAAAAGATACTGGATCAGATAATATGGAGTATGGATTGGATAATGCAAAAAAAAATACTCCTAACAAATGGGACGTTTTGAAGCCTTTTGGTGAAGTTCTGCGTCAAAACAAGGATAGAGTTGCTACAGTTCGTTTCAATAAGTTTGGAAACATGCTGGCTTGCCAGGTTTCTGGGACGATGGTGGAGCTGTTTCGTGTGTTGGGTGATTCAGAATCTAGACGAAAAGCAAAGAGAAGAATAAATAGGAAGGAGAAAAAATCTTCTGAAGGAAAATCTGAGTCAGCCGAAAATGGTAATTCTGTTGCTGAAGAAGCTAGTGAGATCCTCGTTACTGCCCCTGATGTGTTTAAGCTTCTGCAGACTGTACGAGCTGGGAAAAAAACTAAGCTCCATGTCTTTCTGTCCTGTGACTTCAAAAAGTTCTCTGGCTACACTAGCATTAGCTCTGAACAATAATTTACTGGAATTTCACTCAATTGAGAGCATGGCAACAACTAAAACAAGTGTCATTGAGCTCCAAGGGCATCGATCTGACGTGAGAAGCGTTACACTTAGTTCAGATAATACTCTACTGATGTCAACAAGCCATAGTGCTATTAAAATTTGGAATCCGAGTACAGGATCTTGCCTTCGAACTATTGATTCAGGATATGGAATCTGTGGTCTGTTTGTGCCTGGTAATAAATATGCTATTATTGGTACAAAAAGTGGGATGCTAGAGATTATTGATGTTAGGAGCGGTTCTTGCTTGGAAGTAGTCGAAGCACATGGTGGTCCAGTTAATTCTATTGTTCCTACTGCAGATGGTTTTGTGACAGGTAGTGCAGACCATGATGTCAAGTTTTGGGAGTATCAGACTGTGACGAAGCCTGGCCAGGTATATTTTATACCTCCTTGTATTCTGTTTATCTGCTCATTGTCTTGATTATTATTGTTGTTACTACTACCACCACTAATATTATTATTATTATTATTATTGTTATTTATTCTTCTTGTTTTTTATTTTTTGCAAATACTTATTGATATAACCTTGTTTGCAGGATTCCAAACAATTGGCTGTGTCTCCAGTGAGGAATCTAAATATGGGGGATGAGGTTGTGGTTATTGCTGTCAGCCCGGAGGGTAAACATATTGCTGTTGCCCTGTTGAATTTCAAAGTGAAGGTGGGATGATTTCTCTATTTTGCTAAATGTGTTCCATTTTATGGGTCTCTGCATAACTGGAATAAATAGAAACATACCATGCTAATTGCTAAGCATTATTTTGTGATTTTTATCTGTTCGCTTACTTTCTACTTCCTTGCTCTTAGAGGATTTCAAACTTGCTTCAACTGGGTACTGTGTTTAATGACAGAAATGTAAGTTCCATACAAGTGTAATGGTGTATATTTTGAGCTTTTGAGTTTCTGAGTAGAACGTAATGTGGTTTATTCTGGGGTATTTTGACTTTAACTGATGTAAACTCTCTATTGAGTCTCCACTCAATACGTTTGTACCCTTGCTAAAAATGAATGTCTATTGTCGAGCTTTTAAGCTAAAAATTGCTGATCAATTTGACATGTGGGCCTTTCATTAATTATTGCATCTACAGTGGTTCAAATTTGACTTTCTAGTTTAAATTGATTGTTTAAGAGGGTGTGTACCTTTTTTAACTTACCGACGTGTTTCATCCTCTTCCCTTCTGGCCTTCTTGTTTGTAGCATCTGAGGAATAGAATTCATTCTGTTCTGTCAAATAGTTGTTTTGCTTGGCCTTTTGGGTTTTGATTCAACTTTTTTAATAACTGTTGCATGCTGCCATAAATGATTCAGGTTTTCTTCCTGGATTCACTCAAGTTATTTCTCCCCCTCTATGGGCACAATAGTCTTGTGTTATGTATGGACATATCGTCTGATGGTGATTTGATTGTTACCGGCTCATCAAACAAAGATTTGAAGGTTTGGGGCCTTGATTTTGGTAACATACGTAGCTCTACTTACGCCCATGAGGATAGGTATGCCAATACTTTGTAGAAGAAATATCATCATCATGTCCTTCTCAGCTTCAACGTTTATTAATTTCTCAGACTTTACAAATTAGTATGCTATACTTCGGGACATCTGCTGACTTACTGCTTCCATTGCAGTGTCATGGCAGTTAAGTTTGTCAAAAATACTCATTATGTGTTCAGCGTGGGGAAAGATAGCCTGGTGAAATACTGGGATGCAGACAAGTTAGAATTGCTTTTATCTCTTGAAGGTCATCATTCTGCAATCTGGTGTCTCGCCATCAGCAATCGTGGAGATTTTGTCGTAACAGGCTCTCATGATAGATCTATTCGCCGTTGGGATCGTACCGAAGAACCTTTCTTTATTGAGGTATGCTTCTCACCGTATCCTTATCTACAAAACTTCAGTGGTTGGAACTTGCAGTTGACTTAGTTTTTCTTATACAATACCTGTGTACTTCCCTTCGAAAGGTGATACATGTTGCTTTTGCAGGAAGAGAAAGAAAAGAGGTTTGAAGAGATGCTTGAATCTGAGAGAGAGAAGAGCTATGCACCAACTGAGGAACCTCCGGAGGAGGGATCTGTGGTATCAGTAGGGAAGAGAACTGGAGAAACTGTGACAGCAGTTGACTCTATGCTGGAAGCGCTAGACATTGCAGAGGAAGAACTTAAACGAATTTCTGATTATGAGGTGGCACTGTCACGTTTTCAGTATTAGATTTTAAAATCATCGTCAGTTGACAACTTGCATAGGAAATCACATGCATTTGTAGCTATTTCCGGATCATTTTATGAGACTTTGGCATGAGGGCAACCTACATGAAATTATATGATGATGCTTGTATCTGTGATTCTCATTTGACCATTTTTTATTTTCAGGATGAAAAATCTCAAGGGAAACTTTCTGATTTCAGGCCAAACATTCTTATGCTTGGTCTTTCCCCATCGGAATATGTTTTGCGTGCAGTTTCTAGCGTTCACACCAATGATTTAGAGCAGGCATTCCTGGTAAGTTCTTTATGTGAAATATAGGATATTGGGTTATACATCATATCCTTTCAGCTGTTAGTCAAAGCCCCCCAGTATGTACATTCCGATACAGAAGTTTAATTGATTTAAAATTTGGTGTTCTTGCAGGCGCTCCCATTCGTAGATTCTTTGAGGATATTGTCTTATTTGAAAGACTGGGTCAATATTCCTGATAAGGTCAGTGCTTCTACGATCTTGAGAACACTTAGTTTTACCTTCTTCAAGGACACATCATTTACCAATTTGGTTATCTACTGAAAGAATGGAAAATGGAACACCACTGTTCTTTAATAGTGGTTGGAATAACTGCTGTTGTTTCTATCAAAACATCCATCTTTTGAGAGTCCTAGTTTCTAAACTTGTCTTGTTGCTTCTTTTTGTTCTGCTCTATAGATATTTTCATTTATGTTTCGTGCTGCCTTCGATTGATCAACTACAACCAGTGACAATCTTGACTTTGATGGACCTTCCTATTTTGGTTTCATGCATAAACTTCCCTTAGCTTCCAAAATATATGCTTCTTCGTCTGTGTTTAGTAGATCTGTCTGTTGTTCAGTCTTCTCATTCCACATATTATCTTTCACATGATCCAACCTTTTCCGCTAGACCTTCTTCGAAAAAGTTAGATAAGCATTTTAGATTATTGGAAGAACATCAACTACTCAAGGCGATAATTGAGTGGAAATTTTTACAATTGTTAATTTGTTCTAAAAAATAGTTATGTATAAGGGTATTGTTTTGTTCTTTGATGAATTGATGTCTATGTTCTTATGATAAACTTTCCGTCTAGCTGATGGTTTGGTTATGTTATAATCCACAAAATTCTCTTGAGAACTACTGTAGCACCTGTTGGTCATAAAAAAGGATCAAGCTTCGGATCGCTGTTCTAATAGTAATGGCCAGATTAATTGTTGGAAACATTTGGTTTGCCATCGTTGCAGGTTGAGCTTGTCTGTCGAGTTGCTACAATGATATTGCAGATCCATCATAATCAGCTAGTGGCTACTGTGTCTGCCAGACCCGTATTGTCCATTCTGAAAGGCATCTTGCATAAAAGGATCAAGGTGATTTTCGGAGTGATTATGGAATTATACACTTATTTTTGTGCTTGCAATGATAGTTTCTCAATTCCATTATTTTATTTTGCAGTGTATTACAGTAGTAATAGTGCAAATACCTGAATCGCCCCTCACAGTAGGCATACAAATGATAGAGTTGAGATCAACCCGATATTATGTTCAATCTATACCTGTGATTGTAATCTTTTTTTATATCTTCAGAATATTTAGGGGGTGCCTGAGCCCTGAGTTCAACTTTGTAGTGAATACAATACAGCATTTGTAAATCTGTCCATTTTTTTAATCTCCCCCTTTTTCCCTAGTTCAATTTCATTGGTTGGGAATCTATTTAGCATTCAAAATGTTGAGACGGTCGCAGGATGGGGACTGCCATATAGTTTTATTCTTGTTCTTATTTGGTTAGATTGTGATGAAATCGATAATTATATTCCTCCTAGTGCTTTAACAGTTAAAGTCCAAGTGCATATTTTCTTATTTTATTATTTATTTTATTTGTGATAGGAGTGTAAAGATACCTTAGGCTTCAATTTAGCTGCTATGGAACATCTCAAGGTAAATGAGTTTTGGCATTTAACAATCTATTAATATTTCTTCTGCTCCAACTTAGTCATACGCTCCTACTTTCTCAGCATATGATGGCTACAAAGTCAGATGCACCCTTTCGAGATGCAAAAACTAAGTTATTGGAGATACGCTCACAGTATTTGAAACGTGCTGAATCATCGGGACAAACAAAAGAAGAAAGGAGGAGAAAGAAGAAGAAGAAGAAAATGGACAGTGATCATGTTTGGTCATGAAGATACGGTTCTCAGAATCTGGTCATTATTTCTCGTCAACCGTGAGTTCTGTTTGCATTCAAACAGTGAGATTTATTTGTTGACCTTCCTACTTCGATCAAGATTGCAGACAGTTTCATTTTTTGATGTAGATTCGTGTACAACGTAAATATCATGTCTAAACTAAGAGCTGTTTTTTGGTGGTGGGTTTTACGTGAGAGTCAAAACTATCGCAATTTGTAACGCACACAATATGTGGTTTTAGTTAAAATAGGAAATCGGGTGATCAAAATAGAGATCATATACCCAAAGTATCTTGTGTAACTCATACAATCATGTATACTACACAATTGTAGATTTACCTGAAATTTTTGCCTTCAAAAGTCTGACCAAACTGCCAATATTTTGGGACAATGTTTCGCGAAAGCAGTGTTCTTCCATCACTGGTGGTGATTCGGAAACTCAGGTTCTGGCCGACGAGCTTTGCATTGGTCTCCCATTTCTGACCCCAATTGCGCTTCAAAGCAGTCCAGTTCTGGCTACTGTTGCCTCTAACCTCCACATTCGTAACATCTCCGGATCCTCCAACGTTCAAGACAGAGACCAAGTTGAAATCTGGGTTCCCTGTTATTTTGAATCGAACCCCTCCTTGTTTCTTGCATGGGACCCTGCAGTTGCTCTCAAAATTATTCTTGATTGATTGCTTCTCGTAACATTTCAAGTATAGATCTATTCTCAATGATAGCCATTAATGATAGATCTCTAAAAATCAACGATGACCGTTAAACGGATGACATGTTTAAGCTTCTAGTAATATATCAAACATCTTAATGACTTGATTGGCATTGATTACGTTATATTAAATTTTCATGCCTCACGAACTCGAGCGATACCTGCGATATTGCACAGGAACAATGCCAGCCTCATACTCAGCAATCTGAAGAAATGCAGGCTGAGACAGATCGAAATGCTCACGTGGAACGTTGCACCAGCCCCCATCGTCATTGGACTGGCTTGGGTTCGGGGGGCAGAAGTTGGTGGCAGTGACGAACAGGGACGGCTGCCCCGGCTTGCACCATTTGGTCTCGTGGCATTTGATCTCGTAACAGGCTCCACAGGTTTCTCCATCTTTGAACAAAACCGTGCTTAATGCTGCCGTCTGTAGGCCATAACCATCTTTGTACAGGTCTTCATATCCACAAGCCCCTCCTGCATCGATGTATAATATATATTAATTACGATAAACTCCCTTTCTTTCTTTTCTGTTTTAGTAATTATAAAAAATATATATGTAATTTTGAGCTTTTGGGTCAATTTAAGTAATTGTCATATTACGAAAAGCAATGCACATGCAATTTGGTGTAAGAAAAATTTATGTACACACGAATTTTAGACCAGCATCAACTATTCTATTACTATATTAAATTTGAGGGTAATAGAAAGATAAATGTGATAGGTTGATACTACTATTTTGCCAACTGAAAGTATAATTCCTATTATTCTTGTAATTACCTCTTTTGACAATTATTTTATAACTACATCTTTGGCAATTTAAGTAAGCATCATTTTTTCCCATCACAATTTTACAAATAACCCTTTTACTTAACATTCAACTCTTTCGCAATTTCTTTAATATTCATATTGGATGATAGTGTGCCAAATTTTATGTGAAAATCTAAGTAATTTAGGATTATAAACTCGGGGAAAAGATAATGTAAAAGCATATATATGTAACACATGCATCAGAGGCGCCAGTTATTAGAAAAAGTCTACGGATCATGCATGCCATGGACATCAACAATAACGATTATGTAGACAAAATATATCTGATTAGCTGATGCATCCATGCATATGGTTAACGAATGTGGCATATAATATTAAAAAGGATCGATTAAAAAAACCCATTGTTCCCGAGCCATCGGCACCGCCGTAGAAGGTTGCATGGGCTTCTTTCCATGGACCCGGCCTGAACCGCTGCTTCCGGACCTCGATGGGTTTGTTCCCGTTGGGGGAAGCCTGAGTGTTAGGTAGCACAAACAGAAGAATTAAAAAAGACAATGACAACAAATGGGCTTCTGCCATGATCTTTTTGCATACAAAGAAGTTGGAAACTTTTAAATTTTATATGTAAATCGGTATAAAACTCTTTTTCCCCCTATAAACTATATATACATCTAAAGATTTGATTCTTCTGAATGATTTAATTGTTCACCTTAAGCCATGGGTTCTTATATAGCTGCAGTCTGTGGAAAAAAATTAACGGTGATCTAAAGTTTGATTTACATGCGGATGTTAATGCTTTCTTGCTAATTACTAAGTTTAGATGTATGGTGAGAAATACATGCATGGAATTTCAGAATCGCAAAGGAAATTTTATTTACCAAAAAATATGGTTGGTTGGATAAATATAATGTTTCGTTTGATGACAATATTAATTTGTGGGCATTTGAATTTTTATTCCTTTCTTTTTTCCACTTCTAATCCCTTAATAAAGGAATATATTTAGGCTGGCTTGTGGTTAGTAGTATCCTAATTTTTAACCTTATTTAAGCAAACTTTAGAAGGGTTTGTCTATTGTTTGAGGAAACCTATGATTGCCGTTCACTTGAATTTTAAGGCTTGAACTGGCTCGACACTTGGATCGACCTTAGGCAAGTTCTCCTCCAAGTGCAATGAAGTTCAATGTCTTAGACCATGGGCCTTCTTGATCGCCCATCAGCTCCGTCCAGGTAAGCAT
The DNA here is from genome assembly GCA_001598015.1 of Dorcoceras hygrometricum. NCBI lineage: Eukaryota > Viridiplantae > Streptophyta > Magnoliopsida > Lamiales > Gesneriaceae > Dorcoceras > Dorcoceras hygrometricum. Next base: position 431,178 of record KV010132.1, on the reverse strand, counting down.
GGTCTCACAAGTAATGCTTTCACTTAATGTCTCACTCGATGTGGATTTGTGATACTAAGCTCCATGCCAACACGTAGTTTATCAGAGGCATAGGTTTAAAATCTTACCAGAATTTTAACGAATGTGTTTCTGTTGAGCAAGCAATATTAACACTAATTCAATTTATATTGTCCTGCTTTAGGTAGTTCTCTACTTTTCATATATAGGTGCAGTCGATGCTTATGTTGCTCAATTTTATTATTTACACATGCTTTAGTTCGTTCAGTGAGTAAAGAATCAATTGATATCATTGTATTTGTCATTCGATATTTATTCTAGTGAATATTTTGATACATTAAAATGGATTTGGAAGTCTTGCTCGTACACGAGTTGGGACGAACAAGAATTCGCTCATCTTTCTAATTGTTCAACTCGATTTAGATCGACAACAGTGGGGAAGATTTGATGCGTTTACACTAGAAATTGTTGGATATAAAATTATTTGGCCACTTGTACCAAAAACTTATAATGATCGATTGCTCCGTCGGTAAATAGAAATCTATGTCAACTCTTTTGGACATAAATAGAAGTTTCTGCTGAATATAATGGAATTTCAACCGGCTCATGGAAGTTTGCAAGTCAACATAACAAAATATGTGAAGTTTTCTAATGTGCAGCATAGATATATAAACTATTTATTTGATGTATTTCTCCGGTATGGCATAGATATATGGACTATTTAGCCGCCTGAATTTCCTCTTGCAGCCGATCTAATTCTTTCTCCCACTTGAATCCAAACATTTGGCGGCCAAAGGGAACAATGATGTTGTATCGAAATACCTACAAGATAACAAACATAAGGTCTAAGCAACGAAGCATATGATTTTGCAAGGATGGACACAAGTAAAATTGATGGTTCCAGGATGGAGCAGTTGGACAACCAAGTTGAACAAATTTTTTATTGGATCACGCGTGAGAAAATCCAGGTACAATAATGATGTACTTAGCTAAAAGTGAGGAGCATACCATGTTGTTCAAGTCGCGCAGTTGAAGTTTCAAAGACTCCGACAACTCAACCCATTTCGAGTCATCACATCCACCTTTAAACATCCATGATTTTTTGAGGGCCAATCGCCACTCAGCAATTTTACTTCGTATATCTTTGTTAAGTTCAACCCATTCGGGCGCACATCCATTTTTTTTTAGTATCCTGTACAATGTGTCTTCAGCAGGATCTGCATGAGGATTACTGCTGAGGTTTAAGGGCTTCCCTTTGCCAGGCAACTTTTCAAATTGACCTTCTTCCATGGCATGCCACACTCGTCGCTCGACTACATTCATAATCTCAGTTTCTGATCTGCTAAATGGCAAAGACGATCGTTACCGGCATTTATGGTCAAGTTTCATTAATAGATTGGAAGAAGACAGGTAATTAGCTGCAAAACTTTGGAATGAGCCTCAGCAGTTGCAGCTGCTGAAAGTACTGAGGCCCCAGCTACTTGGTAAATAAATAACCAGAATTTCAGATTTAGGTGGAAGGATTACGAGATAAACAGTAAAACTTGAGTTCCGACAGCAAAAGCCCATCGCAAAATGGGTACAGCAGCAAAAAAAAACTTATTGTTATCACAAGGTGCTCCAAGTATCAGCATTGAGGCATCACACAGAAAATTAGCTCATTGATGAGTAAAAGCAAAGTCTTCGAGAGCTTTTGGCACTACTTCAACTATACAGAGTATAGCATAACGTTATCATAGGAATCTAGCTAACAAATCAAGACCTTATGACAAGTGAAATCCATCAAATAACCAAGCCAACAAAGTTTATCCAGAACACGGTCCATTACCTGTCAATAAAGCTGGCTGCTCTAGAAAAAAAATTGCGAATTATGAATGCAGCACACCAAAACTAGATAGAAATATTATTCTTGTTCACTTGATAAGCGAAGCCATTAACTTAACTATAAAGAGAGCAATTTTCTATCTCAATGTCCTCAAAATACCGAGTCCAGATCAAACCTAATACCAGTAAGTTATCAAAGTATTCAAGTCAATGGCTACAGATAAATGGACTTAAAAATATTTCTAGATACACAGTTGAGGCACTTAAATCAGAAATATCAAATCAAAACTAAAGGAAATGAGAAATTTACAGCCAATTTCACCATTAGGCTCCATAATACATGGATACGTGCCATTTTCACAATGTAATCAAAACTCTAGGCGGTGGATAACATTAATTAACATCAACAGACAAGCCTAAATAGGTTAAAGGTTAACTCAAAATCGAGTAAATCGTTAAAGAGAAATTCTTGATATCGACCTGAAACCGTTGCGATTTCCGCGAAGCTCAGGTGGCAGCTTTCGGTCATTGACGGAGTCAATAACGGAGGAGAGACGATCGGCGTTCATTTTCCTGCTCCGATTAGTCGAAGAAGGTGAAGTTGTGGATGAAGAGTAGGCCCCATGTTCGTCCTGCGAGCCATGGCTGATGGAGGCCGTTGATCTACGAATCGACGGCGGTGATCGAGAGATGGCTCTGAAAATCGTACTCCTTCCCGCGAGACTAACCGCCATTGGCCGCGGGAAGGAACTGGAATATGGAACTAGAATTATTGGATCACGAGGCTTTTGGACCATTTATCATTCAAAGTGGATACGAATTACGGGCCCAATACAATTGCAGGTTTTGCCAAGCCAAGTTTTAATATTGGAATAAACCCACCAAATAAAATTCATTTTTATTGATAATATAAAATGATTTAATAAAATTTAGTAAAACACAAATAAATTAAATATACAGAGCGAACTTTATGTTGCCACGGAGTAACAATGGGTGTCAAATTAAATTTAGTTATTTTTTTTATAGAATTCTTTGGATTAAAAAATCCACAATATATTCATGAACTCTATAAAAGTTTGATGGTATTCAAAATAGATTTCATATAATTTTAAAATTCAAATGCTATTTAATCTCAACGTTTAAAAACTCAATAGAAATTTATATGTATTCGAAATTAATATAAACTTTATGTCAATTTTATGAAAACTTTATATACAAACTATGAAGTCATAATAGAGCTGTCAAAATGGGTCAAGCCCGTCGAGTTAGCCCGTACCACCATGAAAAATTGGCGGATTGGGTTAGTAAATTGATAGCCCGTTTGGAGGCGGGCCGAAACGGGTCACGGGATGGAGCGCGGCGGACCAGGACGAGGCGGGCCGACCCGTGGGTTTTAAAAAATTTTTATATAATCATTAGTTCCTTACTAATAACCTCTTTTGTTTCATCCTTCTGTTCTTCGTTACGACCAGTAATCAAGATTAGCTTGCCTAGCAGCTTCCTCGTTACGGCCAGTAATCAAGATTTTGCCCATGTTATTGCCTTTGGGAAAGGCCTCCTGTAGCTCAGCCAATGCAGCAGCAGTCCGCACGATATTTTCTTGCCTGGGCAAAGGATCCTGCCCATTTCAGTGATAACCAGATAACATATACAAGTTCAAAGATTCTCCATATAAATTACAAAATAAGAAAACTGAAAGCATAAGCATGACGATTAGGCTATGTAAGTGAAAATCAGGAATCATACTTCAAATGCAAAGGTAATCGTTCATATAATACACATGATAGTTTGAAAATTTTATTTAACAATGACCAATTGATTTTATTAGCAAAAGCGTGTATCTGAAATTAAACAATTGATAATTTAGGATTGAAATAAGCCAGATGACTTGGCTAGTACATATACCAGTCACAGTTGGTCCGGAGAACAGTTTCAAGCATGGCATCAGTCCATTATATATAATCCTGGTGGGCCGGCCCGCAAACCCGTCAACCCGAGGAGGGGCGGGGCGGGACAGAGCTTTAGAGGCCCATCCCGTCCGATTTGAAGACGGGCCATGGCGGGGCGGGGCGGGGTGGTTCGGGGCGGCCTGTTTGACAGTACTAATGGGTATATTCAATCTAGAGATTTAATGACTTTTATTGACTTTTTTCAAATGATAGACTTTTGTGAAATTTATAGGAATTTGTATACTTTCATGGAATCTCATAGAGTTAAAAAAAGAATTCAATTGACTCCATTATACTTTTATAGATTTTTAGAGAGATTTTTATGGATTTGTAGAGAAATTTTTATGGATTTATTTTTAATATAATTTAATGAATTTTATAATTTTAACTTTTTATAATGATTTAGTTTCAACTTATAAATATATAACATTTTTTCATTTTAAATAAATATTTTATTAACATACTGCATTTCAATTAAAAATTATTAGTAAAATACTATTTAATGTGCAAAATTTAATTTTTTAATCAATTCAACGCCATGTTTTTTAATAAATAATAAATAATCAAAACAAATAATTTTAAATTAATATCTAGTATAAAATCTATCAATTCTACAAAAGTCTAATAATAAATTATAAAAACAAGTGATTTAGCGCTTGATTCGCTCTAATATGGGCCGATAGATTCACGTCTATCTGAGTACTGTACTCTCTGAGTTGTTCGCTATATGCGCGATCTGAAAGCTTGTGTGCTCTGCACTGTCTTTGTTCTAAGTTGTATCTGCATTGTATTCGCTCTAAGATGTTCTCTGCTGTATTTAAAATTTTATATTTTTGTAGAGTTGATAGATTTTTATAAACTTTGATAACATCCCATGGAATTGTAAAAAGAATTTTATTGACTTCATTAGATTTTAAAAGAGGTTTTTGTATGGACTTTTAAATATAACACTAAAACTTTGGAAAGAATTAACAAATAAAACTCGACATTTGATATTGCAGAATAAATGGACATAAGAAAAGTAAATAATGTAAAAGAGAAAAAAAATAAAAATAAAAGCAAAAATGAGCGTATATGTAATATTTACTACTATATATTATTATCGCATTTCAACTTTTAATATATCAAATGTTATATATATTATTTACGACTATATATATATAACTTCTTGAATAATTATTATTTAGGATTTAGAAATTTTTCAATTATATAAATAACGAAAAAGTATGAAATTTTGTAATAGTTGGATGTAATTGAATATTGAAGAGAGAGAAATGTAGATAAAGTTGAGTATGAGATAAAAGTGTCACCAAATCTCAAAGGTGGAGAAAAGTGAATTTTTTAATTTTTGTTGTTGTACCTATAACTTTATAGTTTTGACATAGAGTATTTCGTATGAATGACACAGTTTATAGTAAATTTGGAAACCTGTAAATTTCTATGGAGTTTTAAAAAGTTGAGATTGAATATCACTTCACTTTTTAAAATTCAATGGAAATCTACATTGTATATATTACTCCACATTTGTCTCTCTTCAATATCTAATTACTTCCAAATATCATAAAATTTCAAACTTTTGTTATTTACATACCTAAAAAACTTTTTAACCTAATATTAATTATTAATAATATATATAGTTATTATTAATTAATACTAATATATATAATATTTGATATATTAGAACCGATGATGTAATAATAATATCTGATAATAAATAAAATACAAACATTATTTAACATATTATAAATGAGGATGAGGGTTCCAGTCCCCGAATCGATCCCCATGATGATGGGGACAACAATTACAAAATAATAGAGGACGGAAATTCGAATGACAAACCCACCCTGCCCCATTATCATCCTTACATTGCATTTACATTATTTTATTTTTCTTTATGTCAATTTATTTTGTCGTATCAAATATTTAGTTTTATTTATAAATTATTTCCATATATAACATGGTTTTTGTTTTGTTATCCTTCCGAAATATTTACATATTCGATTTGAAATTTAAAAGTCCAGAAAAGACACTTTAAAAATCTCAATAAAATTCTTTTTTCAATTTTATGTGATTTAATCAGAGAATATAAAAATACATCGACTCTGCAAAAGTCTTTTATTTTAAAAAATGCATTAAAAATCAGTAATATCAACATTGAATACACCATATACTCTATTATAATATGTTAATTCATTAAATTTAAAATAACTAATTAACATAGTATAAAAGAATACTGTTGCCTATAATTTGTAACAAAGTCCTTTCTTTAAGACGACATATCGGATGCAAGATCGAATCATACTACACATATCCATTTCCAACTCAAATATAAAAATAAAAATAAACAGAACAGTGCTAGTTTTGAAACTCTCAAAAATTAAGGAAAAGATGTAAATAATATATATATGATTTGGAGAAAAATCTCAAAAATATCTTTGTAAGCTGCAAAGAATCACGATCACCTCTTCAAAGTTGAAACCGTTGTTCAATCAGAGGTGTACTATGAGTGGCCTGGCGCCACTCTTACATGGCAGTCCTTATCCACCACCGCAGCCATCCCACCGCCGCCTCCCTATCCTCTCACAACGGTCCGTGTAGACACTTGATTACTCCACCAAAGTCGCAAGTTATTTGTCACCCCTCACGCTCAAATGCTCCTCCTTTCCTCTGCTATGGTAAATCCGGACTCTTCTCATACCCTTCAACTTCATTCTCCAAGAAACCAACATCTGAAACCGTTTTTATCCAAAATCCTCATGAAAGTCCTCGACCGCTCTCAGAGTATGACCGTTCATATTTTCTTCGATTATCCGTCCAGTACTCTGACGTTCAGCTCAGTAAAGCGGTCCACGCTTCAGTTCTCAAGATTGAAGAGAACACGCGCATGTTTAATCCTCTCATTACATCTTATTTCGAACTGGGTCACGTAGATTGTGCCCAGAAAGTTTTTAATTCTCTTTCGAGCCCGGATATTGTGTCGTACACAGCTATGATTTCAGGGATGGCGAGGTGTAGTCGTGAGAGTGAAGCTGTGGGGATCTTCTTTGAGATGATAAGCTCAGGTATTCAACCTAATGAATACACCTTTGTTGCATTGGTGACTGCCTGTGTGCGTTTATTGAATCTAGAGTTCGGCTCTCAAGTTCACTCCTTTTTGGTTAAATTGGGTTACATGGGTTCCACTTATGTAGTAAATTCACTATTGTCGCTGTATGGTAAATGCGGTTGTTTAGAATTTATGATCAAATTGTTTGATGAAATGATTCATAAAGACGTAGCTTCTTGGAATACCGTCATTTATTGTTTTGTTAAGGAAGGTTTGTACGATAAAGCATTTGAATTGTTTTATAACATGTTGAGACTTAGTGGATGCAAAGGAGATTATTATACCTTTTCTAGTCTCTTAATCGCGAGTGCTAGATGTTTTGCCATTAGGGAAGGCAGACAAATTCATTCATACGCTTATAGGATTGGATATGAGACCAATTTGAGTGTTAATAATGCACTTCTTGAGTTTTATTCCAACTGTGGATGTGTGAAAGATGTGGAGACTTTGTTCGAGAGAATGCAGGTGAAAGATATTTTTACGTACACTGAAATGGTTAATGCTTATATGAGATATGGGCTTGTTGACTTAGCTGTGGAGGTTTTCCGTGGGATGCCAGAAAAAAATTGTATTTCCTACAGTTCTCTTTTATCAGGATTATGTCAAAACGGCATGGGTTTCAAGGCTTTCGCATTGTTCTGCAGAATGGTGAAGGAGGGCTTGGAGTTAACGGACTTTACTTTGACAAGCATTTTAAATGCCTGTGGGTTGATGATGGATACGAGAACCAGTGAACAGATTCACGGGTTTGTTTTAAAGTGTGGATTCGGGTCAAACCAGTGTATTGAAACAGCATTACTCGATATGTGTTCTAGGTGTGGTAGAATGGCTGATGCTGAAAAGATATTCCACCAGTTTATACAGGATCAGAGCAGTTCTTTTATGCTGACATCAATGATATGTGCATATTCTCGAAACGGAGAGCCAGATAAAGCAATGTCTTTGATGTGCTGGTGGCATAATGAAGGACATTGCGTATTGGATGAAGTTGCCTTAGCTTCAATTCTTGGCATATGTGGAGAGTTGGCGTTTCTGAAACTCGGCGAACAATGTCATTGTAAGGCTACAAAATGTGGTCTGTTGATTGATATAGGTCTTGGGAATGCCTTAATTACCATGTACTCTAAATGTGGTTATATGGAACAAGCGACTGGAGTCTTCTACGGTATGTCTGAACATGATGTGGTTTCGTGGAATAGTTTGCTGTCTTGTCATATCCTTAATAGGCAGGGCGAAAAGGCCTTGACTGTGTGGGAGAACATGAAGAAATCCAGAATAGCACCTGATACCGTCACCTTTAGTTTAATTATTTCAGCTTATCGACACACCAAGACAAATTTGGTTGACAGTTGCTGGGATCTTTTCCTTTCTATGAAATCCAATTATCATGTTGAACCTGATTCAGACCACTACGCCTGTTTGATTAGTGTTTTAGGTTACTGGGGTCTTCTTAAAGAAGCAGAGGAAGTAATTAACAACATGCCGTTCGAGCCTAAGGCTTCTGTTTGGCGAGCATTGCTTGATAGCTGTAGAATGCACGCAAATGCCTCTATTGGGAAACGAGCTGCCAAGAAAATTCTCAGCATAGAGCCCCAAGATCCCTCAACTTACATACTAAAATCAAATCTTTACTCCGCCTCAGGGAGATGGCAGTGTGCTGAACTCATCAGGGAAGAGATGAGATATCGAGGGTTTCGAAAATTCCCTGGCCGCAGCTGGATAATACATCAGAACAAGATCCACTCGTTCTTCGCAAGGGACAGATCTCATTCTGAGTCGGATGACATTTACAGTGCACTAGACATATTGTGCTCCGAATGTTTGAAAGCCGGTTATATACCTGATACAAGCTTTGTTCTTCATGAAGTAGAGGAGCATCAAAAGATGAATTTTTTGTTATACCACTGTGCAAAACTAGCTGTCGTTTATGGGATTTTGGCTATCAGGACCACGGAACCTGTTCGAGTCGTGAAGAATATTAATCTGTGTGGAGACTGCCATACTTTCTTCAAGTATGTGTCAGTTGTTATCAGAAGGGAGATACATGTAAGAGATGCCTCCGGTTTTCACCGTTTCTTTATGGGCGAATGTTCCTGCAAAGAGTACTTGTGAAAAACGATCAAATATCAAGTCCACAACATTGTCATTTTGCACTTGTGTTGTACTCCTGATTTGTGAACATAGAAATTTGAGATTCAAAGTTTGTTTCAGTCGGATTGCTAAGCTAGATATACGCTATGACCCATGGATTGTATAAAGTAGGTAATTATGATATTTTCTTTCACAAATTCATAATCACTTTGCAAATACTCCCTACAATTGTATTAGGCTTTGCAGGTGGGCTCGGTAGTGAGATCCCATCTCTTCTTGAATGTGAATGAAAAGAAAAATAACTATATACAGATACAATATGGAAAACAGCTTCTGGTTACTCGATGGCTCATGTGAAATGTGACAGCTTCAAGAAGTATATGTCCGATTAAGAAGATTATGTTTTCGTCTCTGATCGAAAAAATTGAACGTCATAGATCAACACAATCGCAACATTTTGTGTTTTCTATACGAAACCGGCACCTACTTATGATGGAAGATTATAGCTGAAACTATGTACGAGGAATACGAAATCATAATTGAAAGGACAAAAACATCACACGTTGTTTAAGTTCGTAACGAGTGTAAGAAAGATGTTAAAAAGAGTGGAACAAGCCATGCACTATGTCTCAAATCGCCATCCTTTCACTTATCTCACCATGTCTCGTGTCTCTGGCAGTATGGTCGTCACCACAAATGGCCTTGTATAGGAAGAATTTATCATCCTTGAGTTATGCTTATTTTCGACTAAATTAAGATTTTGTGATGTGAACAAAAATAAAAAAAAAAATCACTTTTCCTGATATATATTATGTTATGTTTAATGTTAAATTCATTTCATCTACTTCAAGTATGCCAAATGTTTGGGACCGGATCATGTCAAATTTCATATATTTGCTTAATTAAGCATCATATAATTGGTTTTAATCTGATTAACTAAATCAAACTTCTTCAAAACAATATTGAGAAAGTCAAAAAATGTTTTATTATATATATATCGCAACTTCACGAATTTGGCCCACACAATAATATGCATATATCTTTTGTTTACTATTATCATCTTCACTTGTGAGGCTATTGACGTGATTGGAATTCAGAGGAAGTTTACACCACAACAATACCAGCATGAATTTCGTGAAAAATCAACAGTTCTTTGTCTTATTTTTAATTCCGTGAGAGTGAAAAACAAATCTTAATTTTTTCAAAACAAGATTATTTTGTTCCACGAGATGTATTATTTTTTATTTTTGGTTTTATAGAAACTACTGAGACGTGACAGAAAAAATTAGTCAGAATTTAATGGTTTAAAATAGCCTAAAATGCTTCCCATTAATACTTGTTAAAAAAGCCGCCAAACTTTGTCAAACGGAAAAATTGTCAACTTAAATGCCACATTAATTAAATTAGCTACACTTAGTCAAGAAAAAAGAATGGATAAATCATATTAGTCACACATTATCTTTAACTGCACACTATGCAATAGGTGATTAGTCTCCACAAAATTCAGAAATCAATTTCGAACATCAAACTCAACCCCCCACGCGCCGCCGTTCACGACGGACCAAAACTGGAGCATCAGTACTACGTAGTAGGCAACAACTTTACACGAGAAATTTCCCGAGTTAATTAGATAAGATATCACGAAAGTAAAGATATAGCTAAGCCCTACAAAATAACTTAGGTTATATCAAATCATATAATACATTTATATAACATGAAATACTAAAATTTCACTATCATATAATCAATTCCTCAATACAGAATTTATAGGTTTGTCATGTTGAATATTAATTGTTTCTCACATTATATACATATTGTATATTATTTTAACAATAGAAAATACTGTAATAAATGAACACTAATATCCAGCATGTATCGTCTTACTACAAACCATTTAAGTTGTTGAACGTGTAATGCTAAATGGGCATGAAAAAAATGTTGAGGATTTGTATTTATCTTCCCTCTACTCAATATATATTTGTACTTATCTCCCTTGCATGTTAATTTTCTGCAGAAGGAAAGTGTCGAATGGATTAAACTTTTTTCTTGAAGGGTTAAATACTGAAATACAACACGTACAGATAAAATGAATACGAAACATCCAAAAAATTGCATAAATTATACAATAACGTTGAATTTAGATTAAATATGTATAGAGGAGAAAATTAGAATGAGGACAAATGTTTGCATGGACAAAGAAAAAAGAAAAAAAAAAATTCTATAAGGGCAGAGATAGGAGACACTTGGCTAGTTGGCGGAACCAGCTCTCGCAAGAGTAGCTTCCTCTTCCACTCAATGCCTACTCACCTTCTTAATTTCACTCACTGACCTACACATATATAAGCACTCTGTGTGTGTGTGCATATACATACACCTATATACAATATAGCTTGATAAAGAGAGGGAGTCGGAGAGAATCACAAACAGAGATTTACGGAAATAAAAAGAGAAGGAAATAATTTAGGTAAGTGCTTGAAAATAAGGATTTTGGAAATCAAGAACCGTATGTCAGAAGATTTTTCGTGCTGATTTATAATGGGAAGGTGTAAGAACAGGCTGTGTTTTTGGTGGAAAGCATCATCGTCTTCCTCAAGATTTTCGGTGATCTTGCTTCCATTAGTGTTTGTTTCTGGGTTGGTGGCGATATTTGGTACGAAGTCGTCGAGTTGGTTTCTTGTTCGGGATTACTATGATTCGAGCAGTACTATATCATCGAAGGGTTTTTCCTCCGCGAGGAAATGGCGGCGGAGGAAGGGGAATGAGAGATGGAAAAGCGCCGGATATACTTTCCAGGGATCACCAAAATCTCAATATCTCCGGCAAGCCACCGGAGACTGCACCACCAGTAATTGCCGTAACTGGATTCGTTACTCTTTCATTCATGTCGATAGAATAGGAAATACTTTTTTTGCTGGTTTTGATTTTCACTCTTCCCAATTTTAAATGAATAATTTCCTTCCTTGAATTTATAACGTAAAATACAATCGTAAACCGAATCTCAACTTTGCTTAGAAGTGCAAATGAATATTTCTGAGTTATTGATTACTATATAAATTTTATTCTCATGTTTATGGTTTATTGCATCTTTTATGGGCGGAATGTGTAAAATACGTGTGGATTAATTACACCATCCAAAGATAAGATACTATATGTGAATCAGAAAGATTCTCCAGTCCAACGTTGTCAGTTGTCACATCCATAATATAATTTTGCCCTCCAGTTCATCGTTCAAGGCTCACATCTTGGATATGACAAAATAGTGCAATAGTAAAATTATTTTAGCTTCGCAACAATTTTTTTTTTTAAAAGAATTGCATTTGCTTGGGAACTAGAAACATATTTATTTCAGCATGCAATCTTTAGTAAAAGATTTTTCCTATACAGTTTTTATATCATTATTCTGATAAATTTGTGAAGCTTCAGGTTGTAAACAAGAAAGATCATCAGACAATCACAACACCTAGATCCCAAGCGGTCCCATTACTCAGTGAGTCTCTAGCTCCTCCATCAACTGCAAGAATCGATAGGAACATCAGCAATTTACTGAGAGTCGAGGCCGCGCTGCAGCAAGCTCGATCTGCCATCAGAAATGCACGAAAAAACAACCCTACCGACGATATCGACTACATCCCGGCTGGTCCAATCTACCGGAATGCTCTTTCCTTCCACCGGTACCTATGTTTTCTTTTTGGCCACGTACAGTACGTTTGAATAGATAAAGTATTTCAAAACGAGATGCATATTATAGTATTTTGAGGGAGTGTTTCTAATGATTTATCATAAACTATCTTATCCCTTTTGTACAGGTGAACAGTATATGAGTAGGACCCTGTGAAATACAACTAATTTATTCATTTAATACACGTGGAAATGTTCTTGTAATTGGCGTTACAGGAGTTATTTGGAGATGGAAAAGAAGCTCAAAGTGTTCGTATACGAAGAAGGGGAGCAGCCCATTTTTCACAACGGTCCTTGTGGAAGCATCTATTCTATCGAGGGATATTTCATGTCTAAGATTGAAGGTACCGGATTTAGGACAAGGAACCCTGAGGATGCGCATGTTTTCTTCCTTCCATTCAGTGTGGCATCCATAGTCCACTTTATATACGAGAAGAATATCTCGGATCAATGGCGTCCGATGAAACAGACGGTCAGGGACTATGTTGATCTTCTCGCCGTAAAATATCCTTACTGGAACCGAAGCAGTGGATTCGATCATTTTATGCTTGCCTGCCATGATTGGGTAATGTGATCATATATACTTATATATCTGTTTGCTCATAATTACAAATTGGCAACTGGTTTTAGAAATACATTTTGTGCCACAATCCTTCCTATCGCATAGAAAAGGATCACATGATCATGAACCTATATTAACTGGAATAGCAAATCCCAAGTTTATGTAAAAAGCATAATTTTAACATGGTACTAGACACCAGACTCACTGCCCCCTCCCAGTGAGCTAGCTTTTGGGTGGATTTAAGCCAAATATATAATCATTAATTAACACGGTAATTATCTTGTAGGGGCCAGAACTTTCGAAGTCAGTTCCAGAGCTATTCAAGAACTCTATTCGAGCTCTGTGCAATGCGAACAAGTCCGAAGGGTTCCAACCCTGGAAAGATGTATCCATACCGGAGATCAACCTCCAAGGTGGTGACGACATGACCGGCATGCTCGGGGGCCCAGCACCATCGGAACGCCCAATCCTAGTATTCTTCGCAGGTGGTGTCCACGGCCCCATCAGGCCTATTCTTCTAGACCACTGGGAGGACAAAGATCCAGACGTTCAAGTTCACAAGTACCTGCCAAAAAACATGTCATATCACTCGATGATGAGACAAAGCAAGTATTGCATTTGTCCCAGTGGGTACGAGGTTGCGAGCCCAAGGATGGTGGAAGCCTTGTACATGGGATGCGTCCCCGTGCTGATTAAAGATCACTACGTTCCCCCGTTCGACGATGTCCTGAGCTGGAAGTCCTTCTCCGTGACGATTCCGACCGAAGATATTCCCAACATGAAGAAAATTCTACAAGCAATTCCTATGAAAAAGTACGCAAGGTTGCACAAAAGAGGTGTGCAAGCTAGGCGACATTTTGAGGTTAATTTGGTTCCTCAGAGGTATGATGTGTTTCATATGACCCTTCACTCCATTTGGCTGAGGAGACTTAACATTCGACTTCTTGAGAGATGAATCTTTTGTATGAGTGGGATTATTTTGGACACCGATTAAATAGTATGTGATACTCATGCATGATTTTTCAAACATAAATTCAATGTAGAATATGTTATTCATTCACCGATCACTAGTTGTTTTTCATAGGACATGTTTTTTGGTTATAAATGTCTCCTCATGTTTTGTAAATAATAACGTGCTTTATTACACCAACTCATCACCGATTTTAAGACAATGTTTTATCTTGTGCATGTTCTAGTTTGATAAACAGCGGAGTGCATTTTCACCATATTTGTTATATAACAACAATAATAATATGGAGAAGGAATGTTAAGTGTTCATGAACGTTATTTTTTTCTTTTTTTTAAATATTTTAACGTTGATAAACTAAATATCATATAGTGTCTCTATCATGTGCTCATGATCATTATTTCTTTTTTTAAAGATTTTAACGTTGATAAACTGAAAGGACTGATACTGTGGGCACCTGTGTAGGCACATGATGATGTGGCACTTCCTGATGCTGTCACATCACCAGGTGTACACAGTATCAAATTTAGATAAACTGAATAACGTATGGTGTCTCTATGGTATGCTCATGATTATTATTTGGCCCCCTATAGTTACAGACTAAAATTGCATCTCGATTTATTTGAGAAACAAATCAGGGAAGGCCATCTTCGCTTGGGATTCGTCGGGGCAATGCTCAAACACTTTGGTTGTAAGATGGAGAGATTTGAAGCCACAAAATTTCAATTTTATCTGATTGTTATGATGAAATTATGTTGAGTGAACTTCAAATTCATCAATATATTCATGTATGTAGATACAATGATAAAATTGCGATGAATCTTAAATTTATATTAAATATAAGTCTCATTTCGAATTCCCCCAAAATTAAATTCTTTCTTTAAGTTCAAAGGTGTACATGAAGAATAATTGTTCGATTGGGCTACAGTTTCAAATGTGGGCTAGGTAGGTTAGTCATCAAGCCTAAAAATTATCGATAGAGAAGCATAAGCAAATGTACCATTTCATCATCAGAACTTGAATTTTGACCACGTGAACATCTCTCTTGCGAACCGAAGGCATAAAAATTTTTTAGAATTTTAATTATTTTTTTTAAAAAAAAGAGTTAAACGGAATCGTCTATATGAAAACTTGTATAAAAATAAAAAGGATCTTACCAAATCTATACAAAGACCAAATTGCACAAAAATATTTAAGAAAAACATTTCGAGGGAAAAAATTAAAAAGAAAAACTATATAATGGGCGTGTCGCTGAACTTTGCATAACGGCGCACTTTTCTGGCTACCAACTACGAATCTCAGAATCAACGGCCCAGATTTATGAAGTGACAGCAGATTTATACACTGTATTGCCCATCCTGTGGATTCTATATTTTCTCTCCTCTGCTGCAGTCACTGCAGCCGTGGAAAGAAAACCCAATACCATGGGCATCGAGCGGTATATTAACTTGAACTGCTAACAGAAAACCTAAAACCAGCTGCGATCTCTCCAACCTCTGATAGCGCCCACATTTTGTTTCATCTCTCCTTTTTGCAGCTTATTAATCGATTTTCGCTATCCTGGCCGAGCGTATAAACTTAATTTTTATTGCTGTATTAAACTTTTGGTTTCTTGGTTTTCTCTATATAGGGTTTCTGATCAATCAAGAAAGATTCTCCGGCCCTGGTTGGTATCATAACTACGAATTGGTGCATAAACTGTATAGGGAATGCTCATCCTTCTATGAGAAATTATCATTTCAAGAAGCTGACGACTTTCTTGAATTTTTCCTCTTTTCTCCTGCTCCCTTCTTGTTAGTTCCGCATAAAGTACAATTTTTTAGTAGTTCCCATCAATTACCCACCTGCGGCTATCCAAGATTTGTGGTATGGAATCAAATATTATGTCTGGTGGAATGCGCCCAAATAGAAATCCTGATGTATTAGGCCTGGAAATGTCGCTCCACCACCACATACCACCACCACAAAACCCTCCCCTTTTGCCGCAACAGCAGCAGCTCCCCATGATGTCATATGGGCATATTGAAGGTGATCACCACCCACAAACTCAGAAATCCTTGAAACAGGGCTACACATTTTCAGTGAAATCCAAGAGTCAGACTTTAACATTGAGTGATGATGATGAGCCCGGACTGGCGGCCGAGAATAGTGCTGATGATGGGAAGAAGAAAACATCACCTTGGCATAGAATGAAGTGGACTGATGATATGGTGAGGTTGTTGATTGTGGTTGTGTTTTACATTGGTGATGAGGTTGGCTCTGAGGGTAATGATCCTGCTAACAAGAAGAAAAGTGGTGTGATTTTGCAGAAGAAGGGGAAATGGAAATCAGTGTCGCGGGCTCTGATGGAGAGGGGATTTTATGTGTCCCCACAGCAATGTGAAGACAAATTCAATGATTTGAATAAGAGGTATAAGAGGGTTAATGAGATTCTTGGAAAGGGAACGGCTTGCCAAGTTGTGGAGAACCAGAGTTTACTCGATACAATGGACCACTTGTCTTCGAAAATGAAGGACGAAGTCAAGAAATTGCTGAGTTCTAAGCACTTGTTTTTCAGGGAGATGTGTGCGTATCATAATACCTGTGGCCACGGGGGTGCTACCGCAACTGTAGAAGGCGTTGTTCAGTATTCGCCTCTTGAGGTGGCTGCAGAGCCACCTCAAGGTCTAGCCCAGTATCAGCAGCAGAGGTGCTTCCACTCGCCCGAGAGCATACCTGTCATGCCGAACATAAACCGAGGGGAGACTATTGAGGGATCGAAATTGGTAAAAGGGATATGTGTTGAAGATAATTATGATGATGAAGATGAGGAGGATGAAGATGATGATGAATCTGATGACGTGATAGGTGGAGGATCAAGATGTCATGACCAGGCACATGATGATGACATCAACGAAATGGATGAACGATCCTCAAGAAAGAGGGATAGGGAATGGGCTTGTCCTTCTTCGCCTCTGATTCGACAACTGGAAGCTGAGTTGATTAACATATTGCAAGATGGCATGAGGAGTTCATTTGAGAAGAGGCAGTGGTTGAGGACAAAACTGATGCAATTGGATGAGCAAAGTGTTGGTATCCAGTACCAGTCATTGGCGCTTGAAAAGCAACGTCTAAAATGGTTGAAATTCAGTACCAAGAAAGAGAGGGAAATAGAGAGGGAAAAGCTCTTGAATGAAAGAATGAAGCTGGAGAATGAGAGAATGGTTCTCTTGATTCGGCAAAAGGAGCATGATTTCCTTGATCATCACCGACAAATTCCGCAGCAGGCCTCTAACAAGAAGAACGGCGACCCCTCCTCTGTTAGTCGATGAACCAGTTACAAGGTGTCCTAGAGAAATTAGATATCTGACATACATGGTGTTTTTCAGTTGTTCTTGTAATAGTTCAATGTATCTAAAACTTGACGGGAAAGTGGGACAAAATGGCCATCGTTTGTAGTTAGTTTGTTAGAGCTCATAATTTTGTGAATGCTTTGCTCTTTGAGATTTAGGATTTCAGCCAGAAAACTCCTAGTTGTCTGCTATGTAGATTAAACAATATTTGCCATTTAAATCTACATTTAGATTACTGTATTATAGATAATGAAGATCACTGTTAAAAAGTATAAACATGTAACGAATGTGGTCGAAAAGTTGAAACTACTATTTAGGTGTTAAAATCAACGAGGTATTAGTTTTAAACAACAAATAGCAGTAAAGGTCCCACGCACGTGACCCAGCAACACGTGCCTACCTAACGGACACGTCACGAATGTAACGCCACTGTCCCCAAGTCCAACCAGCGAAAGGGTGTAACCAGCCAAACTCTAACTCCTTTTGACGGCGGCAATCTCCAACCGTCTTGTTTTTCACGTCCGTCTGTTCCTCGCCGTTTCCGTCTTGACGCCGTTCATGGCCTCTTGTGACGACGATTTCTCCATCCTCGACGACCACCAAAACCCTAACTCCGTCCAGCCCTCAGCCACCGTAACCGCTCAAACGCCACCTTTTAACATCAGCCCTTACGAACATGATTCCGATCCCTTCGATTCAGAACCTGACCCCAACTCTATCTCCGGAAAGCGCATCGCTGATCGGGAAGATATACATGGTGTTACGTCTAAAAGGACGAGATCGCATTCATCCGCTTCCGCCGCTGGAGACTACAGGAAGGACCGGGAGGAATGGAGTGATACCGCGATCGCCTGTTTACTGGAGGCGTACTCGGAGAAGTTTGTGCAGTTGAATAGAGGGAACTTGAGAGGAAGGGATTGGGAAGAGGTGGCTGCGGTGGTGAGTGAGAGGTGTGAGAAGCAGACAAAGACTGTGGAACAGTGTAAGAACAAGGTTGACAATTTGAAGAAGCGGTACAAATTGGAGAGACATCGATTGAGCAATGCTGGGGTGTCGGTGAGTCACTGGCCTTGGTTGAAGCAGATGGAACAGATCGTGGGCAACTCTCTTGCAGCCAAAGCAGCTGCCGAAGAAGAGAAGTCCCCCGGTGGATCCTCTTACTCCATCAGATCCAAAAGGTATATAGCTCTGAAAAAGACACAATTTTTTGGTTTGTTTGCATACAAAAATGCATTATTGGTGACATGTTTATGTTATGGAAAGGTTCCAATTGTTTGATTGATATGGGAACGGGAAAGAATAATTGTAAGTCGTGACTAAGCTTTTATTGGTTTGACTGAATAACTTGTGGGAGTGGATCTTTTTTTCCTGAGCTGACCACAATTATTTCAAAGCTACATTGATTTCCCCGGGAACATATACTTTCTCTGAAATTAACATCTGGTAATATATCGATGCAAAGGTGATGCTTGAACTTTGCTTTTGTGTATTTTTGTTATAATTTCTTCTTGTGTCATCTATGTCCGGTAGTTTGCATTTGTGGTACCAGCTGCTATGGGCATCCTGTCGTTTGACTGGTTATAGTTGCTTCATGATATAGTCATATTTATATTCCTGGAATGATGACAATTGAACCTGTTTATGGCAGATTAGGAACATCATCTTCGAGTCCTGGTGGTCAGGTTACGAGCATGAAGCCAAAATCATCGACTCTTAGGTGGCGAAGAGTTGTGTTCAAAGTTAGTGGTGCTGCTCTGGCTGGTACAGCTCCTAATAATATGGATCCAAAGGTTTATTACCGACCCAGTTTTTTACTTGTTGGGCAATCATGTCCATTTTGTATGTCCCCCAATTGTGCCATCATGAGTTTTTTGTCCTTGTTTCATATGTCTAAAATTAATTTCATCTCCATCCAGAGAGATGAAGTTTCATATGCGATTTTATACTGAATTATACTGTGCTACATTGTTTTAGTAGAATTCAGTCCTGCGTAAGTCTCACTCCTCTGAATCATTTTCGTAGACTACATGAAAGGAGACTGTTCATGTGAAGGACCTTTTAGTGATTTTTTTGTTTACTTTCATGATCTTATTGGGCATCAGTGGAAGAAGGCATATTTGATGAACCGAGATTTTATACTTAATTATATTGTGCTACATTGTTTTAGTAGAATTCAGTCCTGCGTAAGTCTCACTCCTTTAAATCATTTTCGTAGGCTACATGAAAGGTGACTGTTCATGTGAAGGACCTTGTAGTGATGTCTTTGTTTACTTTCATGATCTTATTGGGCATCAGGGTAAGAAGGCATATTTGATGAACAAAAGACAGGTGTCGATATTCTAGAAATTATAGAATGATACCTGTTTAATTTAATCACATAATAGTACTTTCTATTTCCTTGATAATGAACAGTTGAGTGAAACCATCAACATTTGGGGTGATTCTGGTTCTGGCGTGGAAATTTTTCTGGACTTGATAGGTTCTTCTTTCATCACCAAGGACATATTCTCCTGATTTTAATTAGTTTTTTTCATAATATACATAGGTGGCGATGCTGATTTCAAGAGAAGTATCGATCGCTTGCCGTGTTGGTGTAGAGGTATACATTAACAGAAGGGAACAGCCGTCGGTGGCGGCAACTTCTTCAGTATTTTTTATTAGTTGTTTATAGATTTTTTGGTGTTTCAGCTATCTTGACATGCGTATTTTCGTTCTCATGTAGGTGGCCATAGTTGTTGGTGGGCGCAACTTCTTTTGCGGTGACACATGGGTAACATCGACTGGGTTGGATAGGTGTACTGCATATCAGATAGGGTAGGTTTCTTGGCATGAAGTACACATTTGTTTATAGTGTGTGTGTGTCCATATATATGTATATATATGAATTTCAGGTCCTGTTAGATGATGACAATAATGGCAACTATACTGATTGACAATCTAATGGGTCTGAGACTTAAACAAGTGGTCCGTTTGGAACTCCTCAAATCTATTAGTTTAGTTATAACTGCATGTCACAAAAATCTGAGGGGTCTCAAATCCGTAGTTTTTTATCACTTGTTCCAAAATTCCGCAAATCAATTAATGGTTAATTTTTTTCTCATTCATGTTTTTACTGCAAAAAGAATGATGGCGACTGTGATGAATTCCATATTGCTTCAGTCGGCATTGGAGAAGTTGGGGGTGCAGACACGTGTTCAGAGTGCATTTTCTATGCCTGAGGTTGCTGAGCCTTATAGTAGGCAACGAGCCATCCGGCATCTTGAGAAAGGAAGAGTTGTAATTTTTGGTGGCATTGGAGCTGGTACTGGAAACCCACTCTTTTCCACCGATACAGCTGCAGCTCTCCGGGCTTCAGAGAGTATGCATGCATGGCCTTTGCTTCATGGTTATGATATATTGTATGATTTTGCGCCTGTATTAATAGAGATTATTCTGCCTCAATTTTTTTCCAGTTCATGCTGATGCAGTCTTGAAAGGTACAAACGTGGATGGTGTCTACATTTGTGACTCTAGAAACGAAAGTATTGCAGCCGAGCATATGTCTTTCAGAGACTTGGCTTCTAGAGGTGCATCTCCTATGGACATGATGGCCATGACATTCTGTGAGGAGAATATGATTCCAGGTCTTCAACTTCGCGTGTTGTGTTTAAATATTTCCGCCCGCTTTTTAATTTTAGTTTCATTTCATTTTATTCACTTAAAAAATGGTTATTTTCATTCTTGGCTAAAATGAATTGTTTATTGCAGTTGTCGTTTTCAATCTTCACGAGCCTGGAAATATATCGAGGGCACTATGTGGAGAACAGGTCGGTACTCTGATCAGTCAAACTGGACCCATAAGTTAATATTCATTTTCAGCAGCTGGTTGCATATGCTGATTGAACATCTTGTTCTGTGAAATGGTTTCTCCAACATCAAAGTTTGGGTCGAAACTGACCCTATACAGACGAAATTGTATGTGTAATATGTAGAATTTGGGAGAAATTCCAAAAAGTCATATTGTATACCTTAGGCGACTGTTAATGGGTAAATTTCATAATTCAAAACACATATGAGGAACCTTTTCATGATTGAGTGTTTTCTGAGGTTTATACCGCATCTTTCAATCTTTTTTTTTCTGAAACTACTTGTTCTATCTTTTTTTTTCCCTCTTAAATTGAGCAATCTGGATTTTAATGGGGTTCTTCACAGCTTAGCACTGGTATCCCCATGAAAGATATCTGGTTAATGTTTGTATCTTGGTACAAGCTTGGACATACCTCGTGTATGTGTACGTGTTAATGTTTTTCATCAGCTAATGAAAAGTTTCGTGTAGGACTGGAGATGTATATATATGTGCTTGTGCATATGTAGCTTGAGCTCCACCTGTGTGCAATCATTTATTGTTTTAGTGACTCGAACCACCTTTACCTAAGGATAGCTGTGTATTTGGCTCCTTCATATTTTTCTTTGTCAATTTTGCTTGAATTTTCGTTTCTCGTGGATGTTTACGGCCGTTCGAAGAGGGATCTTGCTTTACCCCGCATCACAGCAGCTGGCACGCCTTTCTCAAAAAAATAATTAAGTAATATGGTTTAGGCCTAAAATCACGCAAATGCCTCTCATAAATTTCAAACCTTTGACGGGCAGACATCAGCATATGGATTGGCCTACTTTAATCTGTGAATCCATAAAGTAATTACTGTGTCGGGTAATCATGAAATGGAAATGATTAGTTATCATGATTTAGTTGGACTAGTTGTTAAAAGTTAAAACCATCTCTGCTTGTTTTACCTTTTTTCAGGGGTATTCTCGGGGGGGTACAACGGTGAATAGAATTGTTTAGAGTTTATTAGAGACATCCATCTCCCACCATGCTCTATGGACAATTTCCTAAGAATTGACTGGTGAGAAGATGAGGCGTCATAAGTACTCCAGGTCGGGGTAGATCAAGCATAGGATCGATTGTCTTCCCCTGTTAAAGCAAAGAATTTAAAATTTTATGTTCATTTTTGTTTTTACCTGCCATCAAAATCTCAGTCTTCAAACCCTGCCTTAGCTTTATTTTCTTTTTGGTCTTTTGACAAGATTGAGATCTTTAAGTCAACATCTAACTAGATTCTTTATGCCAAGTTTTTCTTTGACATTACTCATCTGCTTTCTACATGAAGTGTTATTGGAATTGAGACGAGATATTCAAAAAGAAACACGGATTTCGAATCCATAACAATTTTTTTTTTTTGCTTAAATAGAATTACTGATGGATTATGTCTTCTCTCTTTAGCTTTATTGAAGAGGCGTGGTGACTAGTAGACAGGACGACGCCATTAGATTATATCTCGTTCAGAATACACGGATAATTGATAAATAATGACGCTAACATGGAAATCACATCCTATAAAGCTCGAAGCAAAAAAGCTTAAGGCAAAAAAAGGCAATTTGCAATAAAACATTGCACATAGAAACAACTGGTATTACCAAGACAGGCCAGGCCATTTCAAGCCAACGCATCTTCAGTAGTCGGAAGCGAGGGGGAGAGTGAGGTACGTGATTCATCGTACTCTTCCCCTAACGGAGATTGCTCCACCCTAATCTCCTCTATCATTTTAACAGCTTCAGCCATTGTAGGCCTTTTTTCAGGCTGTGGCACCACACAAGCCATGGCCACATGAAGCATCGACACCAATTCTTCCTCAATATTCTTGTACCTCAACAATTCTGGATCGAACACTTCAGCCGTCCACTCATCCCGCACAACAGACTGAACCCATTTCGGTAAATCACCTGATGTTTCCTCCTCCTTGACTCTTGCCCGATTAGGGGAAGAATGCTGTGACGGAACCTTCCCTGTGAGTACTTCTAGTAGCAGCACTCCAAAGCTGTAAACATCGGACTTTTGTGAAAGTTTCTTGATTTCTGCTTGCTCTGGTGCTCTGTACCCTCCCAATCTAGCTATGGCATGCACCGGATTCAAAAGTAAAGACAACCCGAAATCCGAAATGCAAGAAACTCCATTTTTATCTAGTAATATGTTTGATGATTTCACATTGCCATGAGGTATTCGGGAAGCTGCATACTCTTCATGAATTCTCGCGAGTCCTCGAGCTGCCCCGAGAATTAAGCTGATTCTTGTAGTCCAATCGAGTGGGATTCTCCCAGGTCCTCTGTTTTCTGTCATCATCAAGAATTCAGCGTGAAAAATGATGATGATGATGATAATAATAATAATAATAATAATAATAATAATAATAATAATAATAATAATAATAATAATAATAATAATAATAATAATAATAATAAATTAATTGATTGAAATACTCGAATATCATACCATGCAGAAGTGAATGTAAGCTCCCATTAGGCAGATAATCATAAACAAGCAACTTCTCTTCCCTTGCATAATAATAAGCTCTAAATCTCACTATATTAGGATGCCTAATCTTCCCAATAACATCCATGTACTGCTCAAACTCTTTCCTAGCACAAGGATTTGCATCCTTGAGCCTTTTGACAGCCACGACGCATCCATCATCAAGCACGGCCTTGTAGACAGTCCCCAGACTCCCTTTACCAAGCATTTCAGCCGATGCCCGGAGCAAATCCTCGAGTTCAAATTGCTTTTTCCTGTCAAAAAACACAAGTCTACTCTTATCAGTTGCATTTGTACCATCACTATCTCCCCCTCCGGCATTAGCATACACTCTCTTTTCACCCGAGTTGCCATTTCTTCTCTTCCCACCCTCACGAGTTCCCGTTAGTGAATTTGAGTCTCTCGAGTACTTCCCACAGTAGTATGCTACTGCAAAAGACGCTATCACCAGCAAAAGGACTGAATTTGCCACCACTATTGCTACTACAGCTCCATTCCGGAGTCCTTTATGATGCCTGCTTGAAGATTCTTCGATCGTTGTACTTGATGATGAGGGAAGTGAAGTGGGATTTGACAGTACAGTTTGTGGCGGTGCTGGGCGGCTCCCAGTGTATGAACACGGGGGAAAAGGTTTGCTCCCGCAGAGGCCTTCATTGCCATAAAAACTGGCGTCCCCAAACTTTGATGATAAAGTCTTTGGAACCATTCCATACAGCTCATTGTTTGACAGATTCAATTCTTTAAGGTGTGGCAGTGAATCTAGCAAGTCTGGAATCGTCCCTGAAATCTCATTGTTTTGGAGGTAAAGAGTGAGCAAGCGGGATAGTTTTGAGAGGTTGGACGGGATTGGACCTTGGAGATTGTTGTTGGAGAGGTCAAGGCGGAGGAGCCGGTGGAGGGACGAAAATCCTAGAGGGATTTCACCGGAGAAGTCATTTCCGGAGAGGTACATGAGCTTGAGGTTTAGGCATTGTGAGATTGGAGTGAGGGTGCCATTAAGGCGGTTGCCACGCAAATCAACGAAGCGCAGCTGATCCAATGACGAAAGCGCATCAATGGGGCCGCGGAGGTTGAAAAACGGGAGGGAGAGGGTAGTCACACGGTTGTTGGTACAGTTGACGCCTGCCCAATCGGCCGTGCATGCTGTGGTGGTGGTGGTCCAGTTGGGGAGGAGTGTTCCGTGGAGGTCTGTTTCGGACCGGAATAAGGAGAGCGCGGCGGTGTCGCTGGTGGCACCGGTGTCGCTCAGGAGGAGGAAGAAGAGGAGAAAAATCAAGAAGAGGTCCATATGTGAATCTTGCATTGAGCATGGGAGAATAACGTTATATTAGCTTTACTATAGTTGGAGGGTAATCTGGATTTCAAAAAAAGTAATTTATAGATATAATTGTATGCAAAAATATATATACACACACACATAAATACATCAAAAAAACTATCCGTATTCAATTTTTTTTGTGAGGGAAATGATGAAGTAGACGAGGCATGAGGAGGGAGTTGGTTGATCAAATGATTGCTGTTCTCCACTTCTTTTAATGGAATTGGAATGGAGTGAAAAAGCGGGGGTGTGGATAAAGGTAAAAAGAAGATACAATTTATTTATAGTAATAAATATTTGGGTATTTCGTCTCTTTATCTTCTTTTGCACTGGGATTGATTGGTGAAGTTCATGTAAAAGTAGAGCACACCCCTCGAGATCATTTGCAGATTTGACCTTTTTTCAGTTTTGATTATGAATATATGGTTGGAATTTACTATTCAATTTTCATTTTATATATATATATATATATCAAGTATCCAATGGAGTATCAATGTAGTCATGAACAATTATGAGATTCGTATTCTCGATAAGATGATTCTTATTACATGTTTCTTAGGACTGATGTGATAAGTACAACTAAGCTGATGTCTAGATTGGTAAGTGGTAAAACTCGTCTGTCATCAACATCACAAATTTAAAATTCATGATTTTCGGATTTCAAACCGGATTATAATCAACTATTATTACTATTGTTTTATGAATTAGTATAAATTATTCATTATTTCTTATTTACTGTTAGTATATAAAACTAACAATAATCGTTTTATAATAATGGTAGCATTGTTTTTTCACTAGTATATTAGAAACACCTCACATAAGTCTTGCTTTCAAAATTTTTTTGTTTTTCACCTTGAAAGACCCATATATATATATACAAATTTGATATGGTGGGCACCCAACATGGGCATCTTGTGGGCACCGGGGTGACGTGACAGCACCTAAAAGTACCACGTCACCCTGATGCCCATGTTGGGTGCCCACCATATCATTTCTTATATATATATTAGGGGTCTTTCAAGGTGAAAAACAAAAAAATTTTGAAAGCAAGACTTATGTGAGGTGTTTCTAATATACTAGTGAAAAAACAATGCTACCATTATTATAAAACGATTATTGTTAGTTTTATATACTAACAGTAAATAAGAAATAATGAATAATTTATACTAATTCATAAAACAATAGTAATAATAGTTGATTATAATCCGGTTTGAAATCCGAAAATCATGAATTTTAAATTTGTGATGTTGATGACAGACGAGTTTTACCACTTACCAATCTAGACATCAGCTTAGTTGTACTTATCACATCAGTCCTAAGAAACATGTAATAAGAATCATCTTATCGAGAATACGAATCTCATAATTGTTCATGACTACATTGATACTCCATTGGATACTTGAGCATAGGCTGACTCAAGACTTGCTTGTTAGTATAAATCTACAAATATTTACCCAAGTGGTCACTGTGTAGAATTTTGACTTTTCCTTTTCATATTCCATTCATATGTCATTTTTCTTTTTTGCTTCTTTGCAAAAGGAAAGCAATTTACTTTAGTGGGAAACAAACAAAGTTGTGTCGCCAGACTCCATGAAAAAGGAAGAGTAAACAGAGTTGTCTAATGAAAATATCGGTTTTCAGAGACATATGTGACTTCTGCCTGCAAATATCATCGATAACATAAGTTCTTCAAGTTTTATAATTGTTCTTGCAAAAAACCTATTTGTTTAGATCCATTTTTGCATGAATCTAGTTTCTTTTATTTCTGTTTGATAGCTAATACGGCAAACTTAAACTCAGGTAAGTGGGTTCTAGAGTAATTTTCGGGATATTTCTTCAATTCTGTATTTCTATTGATCATATGCATATATTTGTATAAAACATCAAAAACTAAAATTTCATCGCATTATAAAGGGAGTGTTATAAATTTAAAGAAACATTAATAAACTAAATGAAATAATTACCTCGATAATAACCTTGATTGCTCCTTAATTGCTTCAAATGAAGTCTTGATTATATGTTAATAGGAAATTATTATTTCTCTATAATTTCCTTGATTTAGAGAGAAGATAATTGGGAGAGAATTTGTATAAATTTGTGTGTTTTTACAATGAAGATTACAAGCATATTTATATGCAAACGAAATGATTAAAATAATATAAAGTCCTAATCACTTCTCCTAAATTTGACAATTTTGAAGACACCCAAATTTGACAATTTGTAGACATCCAAATTTGACAAAATAATTTGATTTCATAATACTCCCCCTTTTGGATGTCCTTATTACGTGTTTTGATACTGCCTCGTTAAAAACCTTACTAGGAAAAACCCAGTGGGATAAAAACCATAGTAAGGAAAAAGAGTGCAGTCACGTAAACTCCCCCTCATGTTGGCATAACTGAATCTTCACATACTTCGTAGGTGGCGCATCCCAATATTGTATATGTGCTTTCTGAACACTGTCGTAGGAAGTGCCTTCGTGAAAAGATCTGACGAATTTTCACTTGATTGAATGTAACGAATATCAATATCGTTATTCTTCATAAGTTCTTGAGTGAATTCGAAGAACCTAGGGGATATGCTTAGTTCTGTCGCTTTTGATGTATCCTTCTTTCATTTGAGCAACACATGCAGCATTATCTTCGTATAGTGTCACAGGCTTCTTGTCAGATGGTAAACCACACATAACTTGTATATGTTCTGTTATGGATTTTAACCATACACATTCACGGCTTGCTTCATGTAGTGCAATAATCTCAGCATGGTTTGATGAAGTTGCCACAAGAGTTTGTTTCTGTGAACGCCAAGAAATTGCAGTGCCTCCACGTGTAAATACATATCCAGTTTGAGATCGTGCCTTATGTGGATCAGATAGGTATCCAGCATCAGCAAACCCAACAATACTTTTATTGGCATCTTTTGAATATAAAAGTCCCAAATGTTGTTCCTCGTAGATAACGGAATATATGCTTAATTCCGTTCCAGTGCCTCTTTGTTGGACATGAGCTAAATCTTGCCAATAAATTTACTGCAAAAGATATATCAGGTCTAGTACAATTTGCAAGATACATAAGAGCACCAATAGCACTTAGATATGGTACTTCTGGACCAAGAATAACTTCATTTTCTTCACATGGACGGAATGGATCCTTTTCAATGTTCAATGATCGAACAACCATTGGAGTACTTAAAGGATTTGCTTTATCCATATTAAAACGTTTAAGAACCTTTTCTGTATAATTTGACTGGTGAACAAATATTCCACCTTCTTTGTGCTCAATTTGTAAACCAAGACAATACTTGGTTTTTCCAAGGTCCTTCATTTCAAATTCTTCCTTTAAATACATCACAACATCTTGGATTTCCTTATTCGTACCAATGATGTTTAAATCATCAACATATACAGCAATAATTACGCATCCAGATGTTGTTTTCTTAATGAAAACACAAGGGCATATTGGATTGTTTACATATCCCTTTTTCATCAAGTGCTCACTCAATCGATTATACCACATTCGACCGGATTGTTTCAACCCATATAATGATCTTTGTAATTTTACAGAATAACATTCTTTGGGTTTTGAACTTTGTGCTTCAGGCATCTTAAATCCTTCAGGGATTTTCATATATATATCACTATCAATCGATCCATATAAGTAAGCCGTAACAACATCCATAAGACGCATTTAAAAATTTTCAGAAACCGCCAAACTAATTAAATACCGAAACGTAATTGCATCCACAACTATTAGAATACGTTTCTTCATAATCAATTCCAGACCTTTGAGAAAAACCTTGTGCAACAAGTCGAGCTTTATATCTCACTATTTCGTTTTCGAACGAAAACCCATTTGTATCCAACAGGTTTTACACCTTCAGGTGTAAGGACTATAGGTCCAAAAACATT